>JAQIXG010001082.1:0-24609 GCA_034700105.1 Oconnorella tubifera | reverse complement strand
ATATGTACTAGTTAAAAAGTTGCTTCTGAAAGTTTTTAGTGCTAGTTGAATTGGAGAAGATAAACATCAGGCTCTGCATTACATTAAAGAGGAACAGCTGATCTAATGAGAAACTCACCTACTGGGACACTTGCTCATTGAAGAAACTCCTGTAATGAGAAAATTGTCAGTTTGGAAACACACTTATTTAGAAACTCGCCTGCGTGTGAAGACCTGAGAAACTTTGCACATTTTTTTGTTCTCCATAATAATTATTAATATAATCAGATTTAATGAAATGATTTTAAAGGTAACAGTTATTAAATAAAGCGCTAGCTTTAATTTGAATAAAAAACTATATTTTAAAAACTATGCGAGTTGACTGTTATAATTGTTATTTTTTTAAGTTCTGATAAAATATTAAATGTTTGATGTATTTTTGAGTAGAAGAGTTTACATGTAGGCGAGTTGATCGCTTCCCTCTAAAACGATGAAAAAATAAAAAAAGAGAGCGAGAGAGAGAGAGCGAGAGACCTAGAGAGAGTTACATCTAATGAAAGACAAGGAGATGACCTTGTTTTTATTTGTTTTTTGTTTAGTTTTTATATAATATGTTGACAGGAAGAGAGGGAGGAGAGGGGATGAGAGAGGAATGAGTGATAACATAATAAGAGTTGAAATATGTAAATAGTGGCCAAACTGCAAACAAAACTATTTTCCATTTAGCTGTATTAGTTTTATACTCATTTTGAAACGTTATATGAAGGTGTGCATCATTTAGATTAAGTCTAATTCACAGTAGTTTTGTGTGATTATTGTGATTTAGTGGATGTGTGGTATGAGAGCTAAGTATTCATGTTTATCTTTATTTCTGCACTTAACATTCCCAATATTACTGACATGATCTTTGAATCTGTGTTGATTGAATAAATATTTATAATTACTTCATTGAATCATTGTTTTTATTAAATAATACTTTTTTGTGATGAAATTATAATACGTTATCAAACGAAGCAGTTCTTTTTAATTATTTATAAAAGGCTGATCGATTATGAGTGCAATTATTAATAAATGTTATACCCATATTGAGGTAAAAGTTCACATAAAAATCAGGTTCGTAGAGATGGGTTAATATAAGAGCTGAATTCATTGTTAGGGATGACTTCATTTAATACTGACAGTAAAAAAAGTTTTATGAAAAATCCCGCATGTGAATCATGCTTTATGTTAGAAACTGCCATAAACTGTCCTCTTACATAAGGATGCTGCAAACGGACTGAAGCATGATTGCATGAAAGTTTTAGAACAGCTGGTAAACAGCTGATTTGTACGAGCTAGTCTGGCTATGACTCATCGTAGTCGTGTGTTAAAAGTTCAAATTTTTTTTCACATAGTTTGCTGCTACTGCTGCTGGCTAATCATTGGAAATTCTATTTTATTATAGGTTGTTTTTTAATAACCTAAAATAAAATTTATAAAATTATATTTTAAAACTGTTTTAAGAAAATGTGTAAAAGAACTGTTCATAAAACTGCTGCAGATTATCAAAAGTAATTACAATATTTAATAATCTTTTTGTTTTGTATGCATAGTGTCAAAATGTAAAACAACATAAAATTCATGAAAATATATTCAAGATATTATATTTTGTTGTGTCTATTAACTTACAAGTGTTATGTTATATGGTTTGTCTGTGTATGTTTACAGTAGTTGTATGTTATTTTCTTGTGCTATTTTGAAGGTTTAATGTCATATTTAGAAAGTGTTTTTTAGGTAACTCCATGACAAATTGTCTATACAAGAGTCTTTCATTCCGTGGCAGTGTTCTTTTGTTAATTTATATTTTGTATTGATTTGAGAAATAAATATATCTATCTATCGATTCAGGATATCACTTGGCACAATGATCATTTGAAATGAAACACAGCATAGTGCCCTGTCGAATGAGACACCTGGATAATAAGACTTTAAATTTTTTAAATTTTTTCTTACTGAAATCTGAAGGTTTTATTAAATTGTTTTTGTTAGATGTTAGAGATGCAGTGCAAAAGAAAACATTCACAAAATGGGTTAACAAACATCTTATTCGGGTAGGAACTAATTCTTCACCATCATTATCCTCATTCTGTCATTTATTACCATCATTATCATCTTGGCGATTTAGAGAACTTGTTAGAGCACTGGACTCGGACGCTACCGGTCCGGGTTCGAATCCCAGAAAGCCCACTATTTCTCTAATTGCTGCACCCTTTAGTAAGGTGCTTAAATTGACAGCTATGTCTGAGACGTCGTTATAAAACGTAATCCATGACGTTAAACTTACCTTAAGTTTTTTTTTAGCTTATCATGTGCAATTTTCGTGCATTTATGATGCAAATCATAACAAAAAGTTTTACTAGACCTTAATGAGTTCATTGGTATCGAATAGTGATTGCTGCTATTCATCCGAATACGAATAGTGATCTAGCTATTCGGCCAAATACACAAATAGTGATCTTATGTTTTAAAATAATTTTTTTTCAGTAGGTTTAGTAATGGTGTTTACAGTATTTAACATGTAGAGCAACTTTATTTTAATAAATTGGTGGAACTTGCTAAAGTGATACCTCTCTGGTAGTCTCTTTAGTATGATATTTAAACGTGTTTGATGATTGTGTTGATTGAATGCTATATTCTTGTATCGGTACAATGCAATACAACTTCAAAGCTATAATACAACCCTTGTGGTATCTGGTCTAGTTACTACATGCAAGGTTTTGCTTTGTTGATTATGCTAATATTGTCATTAGAAAATAATTCAATTGACTGAATTTATAATGCTCAATCAGACTACACAAATGCTTTATGACATATGTAAAAAACAGATTTTATTAAGCATATTATGGAATTTAGCTTTTATATTCACAAGCTTATTTTTTACAGAATAATAATAAGTGATTTGTATTTATTTCATATGTCGATAGATTTGAAGACTATTTCATGTATTAATTTGTTATTGTTGTCCAAACATTATTTTCACTTAACTTGACAAAGATTATTAGATGTTATTTATTTTATTTATTATTAGCTATTATATCAAAACATATATTTTATACTTTATTATATTTGCATAGAACTATCTCGTTTAATATTACAATGCTTCCGTTGGTTGATAGATTTAAGATGCTAATGCTCTTTTTGTTCGTGTCTGAAACAAAACAATTTTAGCTTTCACAGACAAAGCCCAGTCGTGTTCAATAAAATCAATATATCCTTAGAAAAGAGTCTTTATAGATGTAAAGATTTCGATAGTGACCTTGCGGATATATAGCGCTATATTTAGAAACTTAGTCATTGTTTAACTTCTGACAGTGTCAGGAAAAAGTGTATCAAATGTAATCATTAAATTTATATTGATAAACAGCTCTTAATATAAAATTTTTAGTATATTTAATAAAAATATATAATCTTTAGAAAAATCCAAATTTTTTAAAATTCTTTTTAACTATTTGCTGACTTTTTTTCATAAATAACATGTACTTTAATCTTTTTCAAGAACTTCCTTCTGCTGCAGCTTTGTATCTAGATTAGATCTTAAGTAACTAATATAAATCATTAATTAATTCTATAATTCATTACTACTGTAATATATTATCAGCAATATATTATTACTGTTTCCACTATCTATGACGGCTGTTTCACTTTCTACGTGACATGTTGTCTAAAGATATTTTTGTTTTGTTTTATGCAACTTTTTAAAGTTTGTAAATGTTGCTCTTTTTTTTGATTAACAATTTAATGAATCATTGAAATTCTGTATTCAATTGTATTATTAGTATTATTCAATAATTAATGTCTGATTAAACCGACGTTTTAATAGCAGCGAGTGAGAAGTTAATCTAATTATTATGAGTGCACTCAAAACTGTGTAGTATTAAGTAATTTAGACATTTTAGATGATCATGTGTTTATAAAGAATGAGTTTTCTATTAGTAATATTTGTCATTAGTTGATTTCAGTCAGGGGTGGCAAACCGACGGCTTGCGGATCAGCGCTTATGGTGCAGGCTGTGACTTAGAATGAAACAATAGTTTATCTTTACTGAATTACTGCAAGAAATGTTTAAAAGAAATAACTTTGTTGTTATTGATTGAGCTAGAGCTTTAATATTTCAAGGCAAATTAGAGAGGTATTATACTGGTATTTAAAACTAGGAGTCAAAATAATGAGCAGTAAATAGATGATAAAGAAACTATCTGTGCAAATATTCTTTGATATACTTTCGTTATTGATATTATTTAAATAAAAGTATGAAAAAGATAACAACGAACAATTTTTCAACGTACATATTATAAATTGTAACTAAGCAATGTGAATTTAACTCTGGTACCACTGACATTTTCACTGAATGAAAGTTGACTGACAAATCATCCTCATTAATTTGACTGTCGAGTTATTTTATTCAATTTTGCTGTTGAGTTTTACTGTCAAGTGTTATTGTATAATATTTCAAGCTGTAACTTTAACAAGCTTGTAACTTGTCAGTGTACCTAAATTATTGGATGCCTGTGTAAAAATGTTGGTCATCCCAGATCATCTGTGCTCTAGATTGAAGATATTAGTGAAGCTATTGCTCACTGGCTGTGTTTTGTTTAGCTGATTGAGTCATGCAATAGGATGAGAGACTGAGGTATATTTGCTCAATGATATAATATCAATGATAGGTGCATCTATTGATCTATCCCATATTTGATGCTAGTTGCTAACATGTAATATATCATTGTAGATGCTGTAAAGATATATTATTCATGTTAACCACTAGTACTATTTATATAGCAATATTTATTATATAAATGATCTGTATATATTGCCCATATATACAGAACTACAGGACATTTTGACTTCAGATCGACCTGCCATACAAGCTAGTTTGGCTGTTTTTGTCAAGTCGGTCGATTCAGACAATTCGACCCCGACTGTGTTTTGATCATAATTACTTGTTTTTGACAAAATGTACAGTCCAAAGGCCAGAAAATAAATTTATCCATTATCCAAAATGAAATGGAGATAAAAATTCTTATTTAAGAATGAGATTACTGAGAACTTAAATTTTAGTTCCAATAAAAAAATCTATGAGATGCCAGCTTCTGCAATTTACATCATCTGCAAATTACTATATTAGCTTATAGGCGCTATAAGCTAATTTTATTGACTTGCTGTATCATTAGTAAAATGCTTAAATTTTCAACTGTATCTGCTTGAGATGTCATCCACCAATAGATATACAGTGTATCGCAAGCTAAGCTAAGCTTCAACTGATCAAATTAACAACAGATTTACTGTTTTATGCAAAGTTTAGCATTGAAAATGGTTGAGAATTTAAATTATGGATTAGTTGACATTTTAGTGATAAGGAATGTTAAGAAATAAAAAATATAACAATATTTTATAAATAAGTGAAATATAAATTCATTTCTTGTATCCAGTATAGTTTCTCCTCTAATCAATTGTAAATTTGCAATCTGTTAACTTTACTTGACATACTTTATTGAGTAGTTAATAGGTTTCTCATTGGTTGATTGAGGTTTTTGAGAGATTGATTCATTGATTAGTTTTGACTAAATACTGTTTTTACAACTTTAATTATAACTTTGTTATTATTTTAATGATAACTTTGTTATTATTGATTTATTTTTTGTGTTGCCTTCAATATTGTACATTTTTAGTTTTAATTGATTAGCATTTTACAACTGTTACAATTCGATGTAAAACTGCTAAATATCAGTTGCTCGATCAGCATAATATAGTTTTCTGTCTTTGGCAGTATTTTCGATTGTTGATTGAACCATAAATTATGCATTTTTTATTATTATTCAGGTGCTTATTGTGAGCAGATTTCAGTAGATTGTATTTTAATTTCAATGGTATCCTATTTATGACATATGGTTCTCTTTTGTAGTTTTCTATAGCATCACTCTATTTCACACGGCCCTGATATTCATTTAGAAGTTATAAAATAGACATTTTTAATCCAAGCAGTATGAACTGAGCTTCCGGCCAAGTTGTGACCTTGATACAATAATGTACAGAAAGTGTGTTTACACATGATATCAGGGGTATTATGATAGGAGAATCTGCAGCATGATGATATTATAGAAGTAAATTGCCTGCTAAAAGAATTGACAGATTTTTCAATTGAACAAAGCTTATTTAGAAGAACAGTTACTGTACTAATGATGCAGTTTACCTATATATAATTTATCAAATGGCAATTGTTGTTTTTCAGTGCACACATAATGATGTTGACATTATCTCTTGTTGATGATCATTGCAAGTGGTTGTTATACAGCTAATTGCTAATATATCATATAATATGTAATGCATGATTTCATTGACTTGACAGTTTTTTTAAAGATTTTAAGGAGGAAACTAAAAATCTCTGATTCTGATGTATATACATATAGGATTTGTGATATTTTTGTTCCATTTAACTATCTCTCTCTTGATTAATGCACTTTCAGGAGACTTATATTTTAATAAAAAGTATATTTGGGATTATTTTCTTATTTTTAAAGGTACAGCTTCGCGTTGAGGACTTATTTGAGGACCTCAGAGATGGGTGGACATTGATCTCTCTACTTGAAGTACTCTCTCATAGGCAATTTGTACGTAACAAGTGGGCAGTTTTGGTCTTGATAAATCTATCATAAATAATATTGGACTTGTTACTTTGTAATATTGATTTGTTACTTTGCTGCTAACTTCCTAGTACATATTGCAAATGATTGGCTTGATAAAAAAGTAATATTTTTAAACAAGAGCCGTCTTAATCAGAGTGATGATCCAGATAAAGAATCATATTATAGATTCTGATTACAGATTCTTCTCATTAAGTATCTTGTTGAAGGTGCAGCAATTGTACTAGTGTTGACCAATATTTTCTTACCCAAGTGTATTCTGGCTAAGGAAATTTGTAATGATTACCACAACCAAAACGAATTTTAATTGAGCGTTTTTTAGCATTTTTATTTGCCATGTATGTTCAAACTTTTAATTTTCTGTATATTGTATATAATTCATTGTATATTGAACTATTGTATAATATTCCTATTTGATTGTTAATAAAAGGATTATTTTAAAACAAATATATTTAAAGTTAAATATTAGCAGTGGGTTAATTCAATTCGGTTATATACTTTTGTCTATCATGTGCAGAAATCTTTAACATTGAATTTTGGTAAACTATGACATTTGGTCTGCTACAATAATTACTTAACCCTAACCCTAATAGTGATACCATTTTAATAGCTGTCTGGATACAGCAGATACGTGGCACTGGAGGAACATCACTCTGTCTCGTCACATCTTATCACACTTTTACACTTTTAAGTGTGATGAGTCGCATTTCATGAGATGTGATGAGGCAGAGTGATATTCCATCACACTTTAAAGTGTGATGAGATGTGATGAGATGATGAAATATAAAGAAGATTATACAGTGATATCACATCTCTGAAAGAAGCTATATATTGCAATCAAAATTAAATTTTTGATTGCACATAATGATTCATTAATTTTCAAAAAATAATTTAAATCTTTTTTAATCCTTGTAGTTTTACTTTAAACTCTTCACATTATCACTTAGCAATGCTGTTGTTATACACTTGTGATTAATTCATGATTATGATACAAATGTAACAACTGAAGTAAATACAACACTTACAACAGAGTTACACCTGCAAGTAGTAATCAATTCAAAACTAGATTATCATGCAAAATCTACTTGACAAATATTTCATAACACTCAAGAACTGATTAATAGAGTGATAATGGTATTTAAATATTATGTTATAGCCTCTTTTTTTCAAGTTCTTTTCAGAGTAAAAAATATAATTATGCATTTGGATGATTATACTAAAAGAGCTAAATCTTTAATAATTTTTGTTAAATAATTAAGCACTATTAATAATATAAAATACTCTATAAAATATAACCTAATATGACAGTAGCGTAAAAATTATTTTTAATGTAAAGATAATTTCTGATGTGTAACTATTACATAATGAATGTCATTGCTGCAGACGCCACCTCCTGCAGGCCATTAAAGCCAAATTTTGCATGGACTTCACACTCCTAGGCTGTGTTTCCAGCTTTCCATCAAAAATTTAAAATTAATGGTATTAATGAAATTTTAATATATTAGCATAGACTGCGTATATTTGATATATTTAGAATATGAATATATTCTGTTATATTAGTTTCTGTAAATTAAAATTATATTTATATATATTATATATGTGTAGCCAAGGGCTCGTGGTCGAATGAGGTGTCATCAGATTCAAAATGTACAGACAGTCCTGGAATATTTGAGGCAGAAGCGGGTATGGTTTTCTTCGATTCGCAATACATTGAGATCTCGCTTATTATAATATCAATTCTTTAATCCTATTTTAAGTTGAAAATCTTTTCTTTTCTTACAAGTAATTACATTCGGTTCATTCTGTCCGATAGCGAGGTGCTTTATATGCCGGGTAAGTCATATTGGTGTTTGACTCTTACAAGATTTTTAAAAGCAGTTTTTTTGGTAACTTTGGAATGATTCAATAACTGACGTTTTCTTTTCTTTGTATTTTTTTATATTTCCTGTTTATAATATTCCATAAGTATTAACATTATTGTTAGTAATCTGTAAATATTATCTTTACAAAAAATATTGTTAAGTTTGACAATGTTTATTGTTATTGTAATCATCTTTCATAAATTGATAAGGTATAGTAATTGATCAAATTTTATATGCTTATAGATAAAAGTTGTGAATATTCGAGCTGATGAGATTGTTGATGGTAATCCCAAATTAACGCTTGGACTCATTTGGACTTTCATCTTACATTTCCAGGTAATAATCTATTTATAACATTGTTGTTTCTTTCATGTTGTCATCTAGAAATTTCTATTGATCCGCTTCTATTTATTTCTGTGACTGCAGTTCTCATATTGCATTACTTTTTTTATAAAATATCAAATAAAAATTAAAGAAGTAACTTGGATTTAAATGCAAGAGTAAATGAGAAATTAAATTCCTGAAAAGTACTTATTGAAGGATTTAATTCTAAAATAAATTTCAAGTTAATTTCAATTTTTAACTTGAATGCATGTTGCTATTACATTAATTATTTATTGTACCCATCATGCCCTGAAACTATTAAGTATGAGCTATACTAGCCTCATAATTGTCTTCATCTGAGTTTATGTAACTTGATGAGCAAATTATTTTTAGTAGGGTTCTGCTGTTAAAGGAGAAATACTTGTTGATAATAACTTTAAAATAAATTGCAGATGTAGCAATTCTCTGTTCCTTTGTTGCTGAATAACAGCTTCATAGAAAAATGTTTGAACTGTTTGAAATTTGTGCTGCTTGTAAGAAAATCTGATTCTTAATACAATCTGTTTAATAACTATAATTGTTGGTTTGAATAAGCAGATAAGATTTTTACTCCCGATATCATTTAATCATTTTAAAATTTTAAAATGATTGTACTATAGTACTGTAGGGAATGTTTGAATAATTGATTAGTAAGATTGTCATATTTGTGTTGTATTTTGGTACTTGTCTGTTAATTTATCCAAAAACTCTTAATGAGAATATATGGAACATGTGGTTAAGGTTAAGGTTAAAGAACATGTGGTTAAGGTTAAATAATTCCGATCAATTAACACACAAATACCAGATTTTTTATTGTATAACCATCCAAAACGTTTTGTTAGGATCTGAATATCCCTTTTGTAATATTAGTTTGGTTACTTTCCAACTGATCTAGAGAACAGTAAAGAGAAAAATTTAGTTTAATTCAATATATAAATTACAATAATGTGATATTTTAACTTTTCTGTGTTTTTATACTTTTATTTGATTAGTTTGTTTTGTCAAGCAATGAAATGTTTCTTGTGTTAGCCGTGGTATATAATTCCCTAGAGTGAGAAAAGCTGCTCACTGACCTATATAAATAATGCATAGATAATAACCCAGCGTGACTATGATGTAGATAGAAGCTTTTGATAGAAGTATCATTTAGGTCAATCGTTTCTGATTACATGCAGTCTGATTGCTTTATCAATCTATTATCAATAACAAAGTTTTTAGAAGTATATTTTGAATTTCAATATAGTTATTTTACAGCCAAATCAAGTGTCAATCTTTTTGTTTGTTTGTATAATCAAATCAATATTGTATTATGATTCATGTTATATCAAGATGAGAACTTTCTGCTTGTAAATGCTGGAATTGTTACATTCACAGAATGGTGAACACACACAGAATCATGTTTTTTTAATTTCTCTTGAATATTGATTTAAGTGAATAATTAGATCAAATATAATTCTTGTTGTAATTGAATATTTCTGTTAAAAATTCATTTACTGATTAATTGTATTAATATGATGCAGTCAAGTGCAGTACAAGTCTTTATTTGTTTAGTAGCAGTATATTGGTGACATATTTAAAAGATTGCGATTTCACTTTGCATTTTGCATGTTGGATTGAATTATCTGTACAGAGAAAATATTATAGTAATTATTAATTCTATAGTATTATGTAAGTATTGCGTTTAATATATGAAAAATAAGCACAATACTTATTATAAGCAATAACAAGTATCAGTTGTAACAATAATGTTACAATTATTGTTATAAGCAATAGTACATTCAAATATATTCAAATAAGACTGTTAACACACATAATATACATTGCATTTCAATAAACAACAGTATTGTTTTTGAAATTTCTACTCCTGAGTTTTATTTTAAAAACAACATTCTGCTTAATTTCCTGTAGCTGTATGGTGAATTCAGTGTACTGTATAGCTCTTCCAATAATGTAGGTATCTTGTGTGTGTCTAGGATTGTTTAGTTTTGCTAGAATTGTTAGATTTGACTGGTTTGACATTAAATGCATCTTGTTTTTTCCAGTAGTCAGAGTTCTATCCACCGCAGAGTTTGAATTTTAATTTACTTTGATAATTTTTAAATGCAGTTTATTTTTGTCCATTATTCATTATTATTTTATCCAATATTAGATATTATAAGTAAGCGGTGGTAGTTGTTGATGCACTCCTATTTGAATAATGTACTAGTTGCGGAGTGTTATATAATTTAACTTTTGTTCTAAGTGAAGAATGTAATTGGTTAGTAATTTGTTTCAATCTAAACTGTTCGTTATAATTCAAAGATTTTATATGTTGCAAAATAGTGAAAGTAATTCTATTGCAATGGCAAGAGTAATATCAATATCATTGATTTTATTGAAATAAATAAGGCCTGAATTTATTAAATTGATTTAAAGTCTGCTTGAATGCGTGACTCGCTGAATATGATTGTTTATATTTTATTTCAGTGATATCTAAGGTTGCTATTATTTATACTTTTGATCCGATTTATTTTGTTATTTTGTGTATAATTTTAATCGCAAAATCAAGAAGCTCTAAAAGGTTGTGTAAATAGAATATCAATAAAATTACTACGCAAAATCAATTAAAATTGGCTTTTAATAGTTTTTTTAGTTACATTTATAAAAAAAACTTATGAAGAATTTCAAAGTACTTATATCTTTAGCTGTTCAATCTATATTTAATAATATATAGCCAGACTGTTCTAAATTATTTTTCAGGTTTTCATTAAAAAAATTTGGTTGATAAACGGTAAACTATGAGACTGATATATGATATATTACTTTATTCATAAAAATAAATTTAAATAAAATTACAATTTTAAGTCACCGAAAAGTGGCTCGCTTGAAACAAAAGTAAATGAGAATTTGTCAGAAATGATTCCGTTGTACAGTAAACTTTAGTATATATCTTCATTTAAATTCTTCAATATATTTTAAAACAAATCCAGAAATATTATTTACGAAATGTTCTGATTTAGAAATATAAAATCGGTGTTACCACTGGTATGAATTAGAACTCAGAAGCCACGCCCATAGGTGGAGCTTTTATCTTTTAAAAGGAAAAAATGCATCGAGCAATGTTTATTATGGGAGGTTTATTATGTTTATTATTATGAGCAATGTTTATTATGATTGAACATATTTCATTGCATGGTATTATTGTTTGAACAGTAAAAGAAGGCATTTTTATGATATAAGGATACTTTCAGGAAGCTGATTGACACTATTAAGTCTATCAACTTACTTCATGAAATACTTTATTTAAAACTGTTGTTTTGTTTAAAACTTATGTTTTTTCTTGCTTTTACAAATAAGTAATTTAAGCATAAATTCATATTTTTATCCACTATACGGAATCATAAGATAACTATTTAACATATATGCTATTTTGTACGAGTAGTATTTAAATATATTTGTGAACATAATTATGTGACTAAATATTGTTATGTATATTCCGTATTAAGCGGTAAATCATTCAATAAAATGTAGAAAAATGTAATTTGTATAATTTGATTTTACGCACTACGTATTATATTTATCGGTTACCATGAAATAATGTATTTTTTTCCAGTCTTCATTTAGTGTGCGGCAAAATTTGCTGTAGAGAATTAAAAATTTATATTTATTTTTACACAATTTAAAGATATTTAATTGCGAGGAAAAATAAGATTTTGTGATTGGCGGAATCATTATTAGTGCATTTTGAATGATCTGTTTTAGATTTTGTGTTTTTCTTAATCATCCGCATTAATTTACAATTATTATTGAGGATGAAATGTTTTACTTGGCACATAGCATGTTACAAGAGCTGTTTTTTCATTTGCATGAAATATAAAATAAATATGGTTTACTCGTGAGTTATATGTTCTTAGTTTGATGAATTTTTTTTAAAAGCATTTATTGTGCAGATTATAAAGAAGGTATTGAATGAATAAATATTCATACTCTTACCGGAAGCATTTACATTTGATTTGTATTTATCTTGTTTTACACTTTATTACATATTTTTTTGCTGTTTTTGTATGATGTTTTGCATGACTATATTATCAGTCATGATGATGATTTTTGTGTGTGTACATTTTTCATCAAGGTAACCCCATAAGGGGTTTTGTAGCTTAATGTTCATAATCCAATTTTTGCGAAATTTGATTTTTTGTATGTTTTGTTAAAAACGTAAGTGATAGTTTATAGAATTTGCGGTATACATTTATGCATGCTTGTGTATATGCGTAATATTGTGTATATTTCTTAATTGATGTCTCATAAATATTATTGTAAGTATCATTAAATGTCTAAACATTTTATAGTATTTTTTATTTAGCACTATGCTGTTCAGCTTATTTACAACATTAATTCATGGAAAAAATTAGTTACAATCAAGTGAAATTTTAATGATATTAATCTCCTATAGACACTCAGCTGTTATTGGTTGTTGATTTCCATCGACTAGGTTCAAATATCAGTAATTTCTGGATGCTTACCACTCACCTAACATCTTATACTGTTAGTAATTTCTCTACACCAGATTAAAAGCCAGTATATACACTTGCAAATAATTGCTTTCACACAGAATATGATCTATCAGTTTTGAAGTCTGTAATTATATGCGACTATTATTATATTATTCCTAGTCAGTTTTAATCAGCATGAATGTTAGATCACATTACTGTAGTTACAGTTACAAGCCTACTGTCAGCAGTTAATCTGATTTTACTGTTATCTGCTTATATGCAAATTAATTTTATTCATTTACTCTGGTAGCTTTAATCTTGGTAATATTTCTGTGAAATCATATATTGCCATTTTATTCCTGTATAATAAACTGTATAGCCTTATTAATTTTAGTTCACAGTATTTCTAATTTTAATCAATTCTATATTTTGATGATTTCTTTTGAGTCGTATGAGATAAATTTAATTTTTTTATGGCAAACGTTCAGTGACAGAAACATTCAAATAGTTTCTTGAAACGTTCAAGATAATAGATTAATGAAAACACTAACAATTAACTTGATAGTTTTGTTGTAATATTTTTGTCAGGCATTTTTTACTTCTATTAATCTACTTTTTGGTTGGCACTGTATGTTTTTTTGCTTTTTTAATGTAAATGATCTAACTAAATTCTGTAGACTACATATTTCATAGACAACAGTAAATTATATGTCAGTGTGTCACAGTCTCAGAGTCTAAATTCTTTTCTTTTTCTGTACTTTGTTTTGAAATCTTTATTTCATAATTATAGAGTCAGTTGGCATAGTTATAAAACTAAATGTTAGTATCTTTTTATTTCTTTTTCTGATTATTAGCTACATTTTTGCTTTGATTTTCAAACAGCAAGATTTTTAATTGCTGTCTGGAAATTTGCTTGCAACTGGCCCCATTGCTAGATGAGGAATAAGTTATTTCGACCCATTGTCAGGTTGACCCTTTTTAGAGTCCGCTCTGACCATCACACAAATTGGCACAGTAGACTTTTAAATATTGTAATTGTTAAACTCAGTCACACTTAGTATCTTAGATTAAATTTTATAATGCTGGTATGGCATCTGATGCGAATATTTTTTATTGTCAATTTAAAATTTAAATATCTCAATTTTTCTAGCCAATCAGTTAAGCCAAGTTTTTAAGTAACAATGAGATTATAATTGAATGGAAGACTATTTTTGTCTTCAATTGTACTTTTATAATTTTATTTCCAATCTAATTGGATTTCCTGTATGGTAAATTTAGACAGAAACTCACCATTGTAAAACATACAATATGGTTTTAATTGACGCTTAGTGTATAGAACTGACTTATGGCAGGTTAAGCTGACTGGTCAGAATTGACTCTGGGTCTGAATGACATATATTCTCTAGCAGCATCTATATGTTAGTCAATTTGTAAATTGATGTTAAATAGCTGTTAGATTGAATGTCTGCTGATTTTATTATCTCACCGCTTGCAGTAAACTGAGTAGAACTGAATAAATCTGAGACCTGTCATGCATCTGACTTTATTAACACATGAGATGTTATTATCAATTATTCGCTAGGGTGCAGTAAGTGATGTTACATGATCAAAGAGTTTACTAATCAGATCTCATTTAAATATGCAGTAATTAATTCTATTTATTCAGTTGATCAGTGAATAATTGGTCTTGATAGCAAATACCCATGGGGGGAAGGGGAGGGAGTTTAGAGCGATATTAAATATTCTGCAGATTGTAAATTGAATTTGATTCATGTATACTTAGCTGGAAATTAAATTTGATTGAGTTTTCTAATAAAAATGTCATATAGATTTATTTTTAGTGCGTTATTTTTAAGTATTTTTAGTACGCTTTATTAAATAAAATATATTCAGCCTCCTGTATAAAATGTTGGCTGTAAATTGCAGCCATCTGTCGAATTGAATAAAAAAATAATAGTATTGTGAAGTCTATTGGTGTTGTACAGTGTGGTAAGCTGTTCGCTAGATGAGCTTAGACAGGTGTTGATGTTATTGTTTCACTCAGATTTCTAACAGTTCATGTTTTATGATCTCGTATCTGGTCTGTCAGTGATACATATCCATGTCCTGTTTACAGTTGAACTTGAGAGAGTTTTGATATTGTACACTATGTGATTGAATGATTATGTGGTGTGTTGAGATTTTGGCAATGATGAAGAATTAATGGAACGCATTACTGTTGAAGTAATATTGAATATTGCAGTAAAGTTTGTTGATAATTAATTTTAGTCTTTGATGTGTGCCTTATTGGCCAAGTTTATATTGGATAGGGCATTGTGCTGTGTGTGTTATGAATAAGATTAGATGCCATGTGCCTGATCAATACATGCCTTGAACTTGTACACAATTAACTTTGTTAATGTCAACTTTCTAGGGGAGTGTATGAGCAAGTAGATAAGCAAGGATCACTTGTTCTTATACTAGTTTGCATTTCTTGCACGCATTTTGTTATCAATTTATGTTGGACACTGAATTAGTAGGGAAAATTGATGTGTAAAAGTAATGTAAAAGTAAAATGCCTGATCAATTCATAATTGATGGCATAGTGTAGTACAATAATTAGCTCGTGAAATGGAAGTCAAAAACTACAATCAAATCATTCATTAATATTTTATTATTAATATAGTGTTGTCTCCATGTAATATTATACATTTAGAGTTTTACAGTGCAATAGCGTCAGTAAATGATATCAAGTGCTCTGGATACTTATTGTTATTAACTTTATGAAACAAATTTCCTGTTGTACTGCCGCTATACAGAGCATTTCCTTTTAAATATCATTATATTGAGTAATTACTCTTCATTGGTCGATTGATGGTCGTTCAAGTATTATAATACCCAATGTACTACCAATGAGGTGTCATTCTATCAAATACGCCCCGCCCCTTTATTAAAATTAATTGTTCATCTGGTTCATTGTGTGGTCTATGTTAAGTTAATTCAACTCCCAACTTCCCCATTAACCCTAATTTCGAATTCTATTCATA
This sequence comes from Oconnorella tubifera, assembly GCA_034700105.1. Taxonomy (NCBI): domain Eukaryota; kingdom Metazoa; phylum Annelida; class Clitellata; order Enchytraeida; family Enchytraeidae; genus Oconnorella; species Oconnorella tubifera. Next base: position 8,230 of record JAQIXG010001082.1, on the reverse strand, counting down.
ACAATAGCAATATAATAATAGCAATTATAGTTTCTACTTAATTTCTAGCAAATAATAGTGAATTGCCATTGGGCTGGTAGCCCAAAGGGGCATGTCTTGATAGAAACGAGCCCTAGCTACAGTTTTGTCCATATCTATAGGATTGATCTGCCTATTGATATACTCTACATAATATATTGAGTACTTCTGGTCTCATGCATTGATTTAAGGTTTACCTGACATTTGCCTTGCTTCATTTGAATTCATAGAGAATTCATGGAGAGTGTGCGTGTCACGCTGGGATCAAACTCATTTTTGCTTATTCAGTAATTAACCTTCTTGGACAGAGTTCAAAGGTCATTTCCGATTAGAATGTTGCACCTGATTGCATTTGGTTTGATAAGGTCATAGCTACTTGATAGCATGCCGAGAGCTAGCAGCTGCTTATTGCTGTTCTCTTTATGCTGTCATTCTCAAACTGTGGGCAGCGACATGCGAATATTTTGCTGGTGAATTGAAGTAGGCAAAATGCTCTACATAAATATTTCACTATGTATAATTTAATCATTATGTAAAATTTATTATGATTGAACTTATATTAGAGTAATCGGTCCGATAGTTCATGTTGGAAAAATATTGTGAATTCATACGTGGTATATAGAAAAATTAACAGGAGTTTAAAAATGCATTACAAATGTCAAACAATACACATCTGCATATGAAATGAACATATTGCAAAGCTTGATAACCCTTCTATTGAGAGCACCCTTTGTTCGAATAATCTGCTGGACTGCTTTCTATAGCAGACTGTCACCTTGACTATATTGCATAATATTTACCATGGAGTGTAGGAGATGCATTACACTGTTGACTGTAGCTGCTGCTAGACTTGGTCCTGTTTTAAGCTGACAGCTCTGGCATTGGTCGCTTGTATTTACCTTTTGATGACTGATTTTTTGTGTGTTTTATTCTCTGCTGAGAGGTTTCAAATAAAGGCGCGCACTGTCGCCGTGATCGCTTTCGTTAGCGCAGTAGTGTTGGTGGTGCTAGCCTTTGGGCTGAAGAATTGTAGATGTCAAGTGATCATTATTTTTAGATAGATAATGATTTTAGGATGTGAATTTTTTAGAAATAGTGGTATGATTAAATGTGAAAGTTAATTGAAAATTAGGGAGTACTAAGCGCTGCAGAATGGATTCTTTTTATTTTTATAATAACCTGAAGATTGGATAACTAGATTTTAATGCCTGTATAGAATTTATATAGTTAATGATTTTCGTATTAATTAAAATAATTGAAAGCATTTTTTAATAATCTCATAGCTTTGGAAATAGTGTGAAATGTTTTGGTACAACTTAGAGCAATTATTAATATTTGAAATGAATGAAATGGTTAATAATAGTGCATTAAATAATTGTTTATAAGTAAAATATTTTAGTACTTTTATTATGATTTTTAAGTAATATTATAATTATTTGGGTTAGAATTTTTACTGTGATCCGTTAGTTATGATCTTGCAAAAGCTATTCAGCGATATTTAAAAATCGCTTATTAAGATGGATCTAACATAAAAACTAGTTTCTCAATTGCACAGCAAGTTTGATAAATCGTCTGATATAATTATGTATTGATTTAAGCTATGAATAAAGGTATTTGTATGATTGATCTCTAGGCTTTCGATATAGTACTTTCGATATGGTGCTTTCGATACAATCTTTGAGGATTTCGTTAAAGCCTTCGATAGAATTATTCTAATGGCTACGTAGACTTAGTTATACGGATACAGCAATCTTAGATATAGATATCTTTATGCAACAGTCCAAACAAAACTTTCGAATTATATCTATTATCTCTCATGGATTAATATACTAAATAACAGTTCAAAATTAAAATAGTTTAATTGTCAAACAGATATTACTTTTGCAAAATTATGCCTCTGTCTCTCTTTGTTTGCTAAACTTTATCAAGATGGATAATTTGCCTTGGACAAATTGCTATGAGAAGAGTTTGAATGAAGGAGAAGTATACACGGTTTTGGAGCATAGTTTTTTATCTCGCCCGTGTATACTGACGGTCTATAGGAGACTGTTTCGTCAACGCGTGTGTCTGGCCACAAGAAGGCCTTGTGAATTTTATTTTCGTGGAGTAAATCGCAGTTATATTTCATGCCATAGAAGACAGGTAATTTCTTTGCTATAATTTTTCAGTAATGGTATGCAGAAGAACACGTGACTGTCATAATACAAAATTTGTTTGCAGACATTTTCATCAAAACTTGTACTAATTTTGAAGATTGTTAAACATTTTATAAAAAAACTGTAGCTGTATTATTTAAAGAAAAGTTACAAAAGAGAGTCTAGTGTTTTCACAAAGATCTATGCAGTAAAAAATTGCCATAGTTTTCATGGGCATATGCCCTGATGGTGTCCTCTTGAATCGTTTACTCTGAATGGCAAATAATCTAAAGAATATATAAAACAGAAAGATTGTTCATTTTTTTGTATCACACACAATTTATGCAATGGCTTGACCAGGTGTATTTACAATGAAAGAAATTTATATGTATTATTTTTTGGTAGATTAATTACATACATTATGGGGCTGATTAGAGGCAGATTGCATATTATATCTATTTTCTATTGCAAATGTGTCTAGTTGTTCGTACTCATAGATAGGCATCTGCTCGTATTATATTATTTTTGTATTGAATATGGTTGTTCTAGAAAAATGCTATCATTGATCTTCTGCTCTAACTGTTATTTTTTATTGATGTGTATCTCTGTATAGTTATTGTAGTTTGTTCTATTGGAGGTACAATATTTATGAATTACTTTGTGTCATAGGATTGTATATAATTTTTCGGTTTTTCTATTTAAAAGTACAGAAGATATGAATTACGTTTTTCATTTAAATATTTATTTTAATAAATGAATATTTTTTGCTATTGTTTTTAATATTGCCTTCTTAGTAGTTCACTTTGGTGTTTAGACTTTCTTCTTTCACACATGTCCAATCATGAGAGATGGGAATTGCAGCAAGTCTGCCATTGCTTTGATTTCTGGTTATAATAATAAATAGCATGAAACGCTTTGAATGGCTCAGTTCATTTGTATTTAGCTTTTTCATTTTATTGCAGATTCTGCAATGTCAATCAGTAACTTGTCCTAAAAGAAAATTTTATTTTCCGAGAAATTGCAATAATATTCATGTTTATGCCATTTGAAATATGATATCAGATTGATATTTCATATGAATTATATGAAATACAATCTATTTATATATTTCTGTGTAATTTATTCTAAATCCTAACATTTTCATAAAATGCATGAAGAACGCATAAAAATGATGTATGGATATGGTGATGTTATTATCAAATGACATATATTCCTGATCCACACAACGATTAGTTAATAATACAGCAGCATAATGTTGGTATTAAATGTTTAACATTTAAGCATTAAACATCTGGCCTACTATTTAAAATACTATTTCAAATTCTATTACAGTGCATGGTAAAAAATGCATTATCAATGGTTTGTGTAGTTTTAGTCCATGCCATGATAAATGCAATCAGTTCAGTTACAACAGCAGCTTGTTAGCTAGCTCAATCATTGTATCGTTTTATGATTCTGTAGAAGTGTTTTTCTGTTGGTTCTGTTGTTGGTTCACAATTGTCTTTGAACTAGGGCTATGTAGATTTTTGAACGGCAGCTGCTGTTGATTGTCAGTTAAAGGCACTTGATACTTGCTTCTTTTTGCACTGAAAACTTCTAGGTAGTGTTCAGTGATGGTACAACAATCTTTCATTCATTCTTTAATAAAACTTTAATGTAAGCTAATGGGCTTTACATAGACATGTATTATTTTGTTATCATTTATATTGAATGGATATTAAGTGTCAATATGGTAGGTTCCTATTATGTTTAAAAGCATAATAGGAACCTACCATATTGACACTGGATACTTCGTTGATACACTTTCTGCTCTCATTAATCATAATATTTATCAATCATTTAAATTTAGTGTTAGTTCTATTATATAATAGCCTAATCATGTAGTATCAGTTTTGCTTAAATGTTTATATATTCTGATGTTTATGTGTTCATACATACATATGTATACATATTTTTGTATTATATAGTGTTTTTGTATTTTTCTTTTTCTGTTCTGATTGTCAATCTTAACTCAATATACAACTGTGACGAACATTTGAATGACTTTAATCACTGTTGGCATATGCTATTTATATATGTATTTACTTATTTCTTATTTCTTGTTTGACACTTTTTTGCTACTTTGCGAATTAAACTCTATATACTAAACTTATTTTTATCGAAATGAAGTTTGTAAATTGAGAAAAGGAATTAGTCACTCAATTGATGAGATGCATTTTCAAGGGTTGTCTTATTTCTGTTAGCTATACTTTGAATAGTACCAGTTGAATAGATCTATTGTTATTTTAAAGTTATTTGTTACACAGTGAATTTCTCAATACCATATAACATACTCATTCTTACTTTTCTCAATGATTTCTCCCCATTTGTAATTGATCTTGGCAACCATGCAGCTGCAACACACACCGGCAGCTATTTTTGTGTTTTTTCTTCTTATCTCAATCATATAGTATTGTTTGTTTCAACGCTACAGTTGATCTCTATCTGTGCATTCTCTGGCCCTTTCAGTCAGTGGGCCATCTTTCACTTGCTTGGCATTCACAGCCCGTCTCATCATAACACAAACTCAATACCTAAAGGCTATTTCTTTTCGCTTTCGACACATTGTTAGACATAAAGTTAATTCTTTACAGTGTACTTTGTTCTCTGTGCTTTTTATTCAGACTGTTAATTTATGCTAATGTAGATAGTTTGAAAGTTTCTGTAAACACACAGCAGTCTTATCTGATGCAATGTTTTTATATCTTTAGGATTATATATCTTAACGAATCTGTTTTGAAGTGTTGCAATCTGTTGCATGGTAATTCTATTCGTTCTGACTGCAGGAGGCATGCTCAATGAGATGCAGCTTTGCTTGACTTCTAGCTATAAATGCCTTCAGGTCGTGATCTGCTTTTAGGCAATCACTGATAAAGTTCCTGGCAATAAACTATGTTATGAAAGTTAGAATAGATAGCTTAACATGTTTAATCTGTGGACTGCTAAACTTTAAATCACACAGATGCTGGAGAATATTAAGAGTTTGAGCATATTTATTTGATTTAAGTGTGTTATCCTAGGGTTTCATAGCGATATTATAGGGTTTTTGATAACTGAGGCATTACAATATTTAATTTTTTTAATGGTGCTAATACAGTGTTTACATGTATGTATTGAATTACATTAGTTTTTGGATATTATGCGTAAAATCTTGATTAATACTTCGAAAATATTACTTTTCCATAATTGAATGGATTAAATTTAAAACTGGAAATTTGTCAATTCTGGTCTCTTTTGTAGAAAATCTATAAAGGATTATCATGTATAAACCATGACATTTTATCATGATATTTATTTTAGATAATTATCTTATTGTAAGTTAATTAATTATATTAGGATTTCGGGAAATTATATTACAAACATATGCTAGTAAATTCTTGAATCATGTTTTGCGGCTGTGAGAAAGGAAAGAAAACTTCTTCTCCTATTCGTGAAATGATCAAGAATGTTCCAAAAGTTACTGAGATTCAACATTCTGCGGAAGTTTGCGCTCTAACTGAAAGAGAACTGGTTAATTCGGTTAGGCCAATACGTAGGTCCTCTGGTAGTAGGATACCGAGTCACTCGGGCAGTGACTCGGTACGTAAAGCTGTGACATGTGGCGCACAAGTGTCGCGAGTACAGTCCGCTAATAGATACGGAAATAGAGGACACGGAAGTGACGTAAATGATAGGAAATCTCAATGCGCAGTGACTGATTGTACTGGTAATTATCGAAATAAGGATTCAGGCAAACAATCTGGTAATGTGATAAACAAAACACCCAGTATTGCAAAGAGTAGGAACTCTCGTAGTGAAATAACGAAAGGACTGTGTAAGGCTACGAGTAAACTTCCTTGTGTTAAGACTAACAGGGTATCAGTGGCCAGTACTGAATCGAGTAGTGAAGCGTATGGTGCACCATCTCATTTGAAGTTAGAGTCTAGCGAATGGCGAAGAGATTCAATTGTGGATTACATATCTTGTCAGTTGTTGACTGATCAGCGTGAGGATGGGAAGATGTCAGAGAACAGGACTTCTCAGCTAATAGAAGGATTACATTCTAATAATGTGACATTGTCCCAGCTCACAGTTGATGAAGTTGTAAAACAGGATATCATAAGAGTTGATTCTAATAGTAAAAAATTTGAATCGGATTATGATAATTTGCCGAGTATTAATGGCAACAAAAAGATTAAGACACCAGTTTTAGAAAGAAGGGGAATAAAGATGCCGAGTAATTTTGGAAATAGTTCAAAATCGTGTTCGTCTTTGAAAGATACTTCTTTAAGACAATCAGTGGGTAATGTTTCAACAGTTAAACCTGATGTTTTATCTAGGACTACACAAGTATCACAGAAACTTGGACAACGTTCTGTGAGTAATTCAGCTTCAAAATTATCTTCAAATAATTCTTCAGTAATTAAAGAAACTTCTGATGATGTGAATCATTGTCAGTCAAATAGGAATGGTAGGTCTAAAAATTCTGCAGTTGGATTAAATTCGCAACATAGTTCAAACACAGAAAGTGAAGTGAAACAATCTATAAATGAAGCAACATCTAAATTGTCTTCAGTTAATACACATTCTCAGCTTGATTCTTTGAATTATCAGACGCAAGGTGTTGATATTTCACAACGTCCCTTATGTGATGGAATCTTTCTTCCAGTTTTTAGTAATTTGAGTTTAAATGTTGATGTAACATCTAGGCAGTCTAATAGGGTACAAACACAGAATGAATCTGTGATTAATTCATTGTCACAGCATTCCAGGAATTTGCAGCCAAAGCGTTCAACTAGTTATGATTCAATGAAACATCTAATTAATGACGAGGATAAAAGAAAGCCTCGGACCACAGAAGCCAAACATCGATATCATACTCAAACAATTATTTGGCCATTAGAAAAAAATGAGGAAACGCAATTGATGTTGCATAAACCACCGGCTACCAAACTCCGGCAACCCGCCAGTCGGTCAGCTTTTAAACCTCCAATGAGGACTAAGAATAAAGACGAATCATCTAATATTAACTCAACAATTAGATCATTAGTTCGATTGGAAAAGGAGGTAAATGAGAAGGAGCTTTTAGTTAATTCTTTGATACAACAATTGCCGGATGATAAGAAGAAATTATTTACTGATGGTACTTCTGATAGACTATTTGCTAGGCAGGATATATCTGATTTGACTCCTAGGAAGTCTAGTAGCACGAAAACATTGACTGAAATAGATGATATTTTAGAGAATTCTCATTCGCGTAGTATTGAAAAAAAAGGTCGAGTTAGTAAATCAATTCAGACCCCGAGACGTTGTGCAGTTCCTATGAGGTTTGATCATATAGCTTCAAGTACAGAATCAGCATTCCTTGTGACACTTTCACCAGGAGTCATTCGCAGGCCTCTTGCTCTTGTTCGACCGACAGGGTTTGATCCCGTGAAAGCGTACAAGGTATTGCTGAATTTATTTCTGGCATATAGGCGATATTTGTAAAATGTACGCTTCTTTTTTTAATTTCAATATATTATTTTACAAATTTCTATCATTTCTCTTTGACAGTACTTCTACTTTACAATAAAATACTATAAGTGTTTTTGTCTTAGAGATGACTATTAAATGTAGATTAATAAGTACCAGTATAGATGTAATAAAAAGATGAGAGCAGCATGCGATAAAATACACGTAATTCTGTTTTTACACGGTAGATACATTCCGGACAAAACCGTGTAAAAAAAGCCGTGTAAAAAAAGACATGAAGTACGTAGAAAAAAAGGTGATTAGTTCCATATCCTTCAACCCTGTAAAAAACAGTTAAAATAAAATGATTCATACAAAAAAAACTATTATGAGAGTCTTTATAAGAGCCAAATTAAATTTTTATGCGCATTAATGCTCAATTTATTTCATAAAAAAAAGGCAATTCAAATCTTAAAGTAAAAGTAACATAAATATAAAATTATCGCGGTTCAGGAACTGAAAACTCGTACAAGAAAACGATATAAATTAATAAACAAAAGGTACATAATCCAATTCTTAAAGTAAATTAAAACAAATTAAAAATC
>JAQIXG010001081.1:0-24613 GCA_034700105.1 Oconnorella tubifera | reverse complement strand
TCTATCTATCTATCTATCTAATGACATATTGTGAACTTGATGCGCAAAAATCATGTGACGAGAGAGTATTTGACTCCTAACATTTTGCATTAAATCATTTTTGTTTCAGAATGAGTGAGCAAGAACGCATAAGAACATAAAATTATTCTCAAAGAAAGAAGTCAAATAATAATAAATATTACTTTTATACTTATTTATATTTTAAATCTCATATATCTGGATTCTACGAGTAAAGTATGCATATACAGATACGTTTTTGCATGCATTATTTCAGTTTGTACACAATTAAACAAGTTTTATATTTGTACCGTTGATTTATAATCCGAAATATATACAAAAACATAAAATGAATATTTTTTCAAATTTTTAAACTTTATGCCAAATCCGTAAAAGATAAAGAAAAAATGACTGCAAACTGCGAAAAAAAAGAAGTAAATACTATAGGTAGGACGAGAACACTTATCCTCAGGTATTTAAAATCAATTTATTTTCGCTTTATCATAATATCTTCTTCAATATCATAAAACCATCTTCAATAAAATTAACTTGAATCTAATCTAAGCAGCTATGATGTATACGCATACAGATGTCTTAATATTTACACAACTATCATTACATGATAGATACACGTCATAACTATCAGTCATTGATATGATAGGCATGATATTTGGCAATAAAACTGTACAATGGATCGATAGATACATTTGATATGATATTATGAAATATTGAAATCAAGCGCAGAAATGGTGGATATAAATATAATCCAGATCATGTTTAGGAATACTACACAGAGGTACACCTAGCATGCAATGTTTACATTAACCCGCATAGTATAGTTACAAGTAGATCGATCGTAAAGCAGAAAAAAAACTAAAAAATTATACATACAGTCATCTTTCTCTTAAAACTTCAAACAGAATAATTAAATTCAGCAATAAAACTGTGAACTTAAAATATAAAGTTTGCATTAACTCTTTTGCATAATATAAAATATCAGCATAAAATATCAGCATGATATTCTATTTAGTAATAATTTATGATCGGTGTGTGTGCAGAAAGTATTGAATTGAATACTTGACTTTTAATATAACTTGACTCTTATAGCAGAATGTATTAAATAATTATCATACACACAAAGCATGACAAAGCATGCAAATATAAGCTAAACCGATTCTAATGTGTAGATTTAGATAACAAATTTTACAGACATACATACAGCTCTATAAATAAATTCTACTTATCTCATTACATAAACAATACTTCTTAACTATAATCAGCCAATATTAAATAAAACAATGCATCTCGCCAGCCGCATAACACATGTAAAAACTTATCAAACTTATACATCATCACTCCGTCTCCCAGTATATGATTACAAAAAGCTGTTAGTGAATTTGTTTCTACAAGCAACGCGTTCAGAAAGACATAAAAACATCAGTCCCATCTTATATAGATTCAATTCAACAGCTTATGCAACAGCAACAAGCAAATGACAGGTAATGAAAATATACAGCTCAACAGAAATTCTTTGTACTAGTGAACGTGCTGAAAGAAGCGCACGTGCATGTGTAATAACACACAATGTAAGAGATAAGAAAGAAGCGAGGAGATAAAACAATAATACAGAACACAACACAGAAAAATCAAGGCTAAATTAATCTAATATATTATAGGTTATAAAACGTATACGCATTTAGTTTATAAATATGTTATAAAACACATAACTAATTTTGTACACATCTTTGTATCGATAAAAATAAAATTTAAAACTTGAATGTAAACATGCAATCATTGCACATAATTCAAAAGTAATAATTCGACTTTAAGTTGAATTATCACGAATATGCTATATTATAAGGGAACAACTATCCAAATATACAAATAAAATTCAATGAATATAGAAACAAAATAAACGCAATGTGATTTATCATTAATACAAACTACATAGAGTATTTACATTTACTATGCATAATAATAAACATAATCTCAAATAAATAATAAATTTGAACCATAGACTTTTTTTTAGAAAAAAGACATTTTTATTATATTTCTTGAAAGAATCAATTTAAAGAAAAAGAGATCGCATAAACCGTGCACTCATTGAGATGCTCCATACATTTATGCACACCCAATCTTCTCAGCTATACTTCAATCAACACACACAAAGCCAATGAATTCAGCTTTCTTCTGTTTGTCTACACACACAGAGCCTGATGCTGAATAAATCTCCAATTCCAATTTGCCATCCTGATATGCGATGCTGCTCATGCAGTAAACAATCGCATTAGAGATCCGAGAACTGACTGACAAAGATTTCACTGCTGCGACCAGACAGCTAGTACTACAGCTGTGTTGACGACCAGCTAAAAATAGCTGTCATTGGAGAAATAATATTCATCTGGGATGCAGCAGCTGCGGTCAATTGAATACATTGGGGCCAGAAGAAATGTTAATATCTTTTGTAAAAGACATAATTTTAAAGCAGTACTTACAGAAACAACCAGCTAGCCAGGGTAGTGACTAGCATTCAATAGTATTGATGACTAGTGTTCACTTTAGTATTCATGACTGCTAGTAATGATGACTAGTATTGATGACTAGTGTTCACTATAGTATTCATGACTGCTAGTATTGATGACTAGTATTAATGATTAGTATTGATGACTAGTAAATTGACTACAGGATGAACATGTAGCATTAATGTAGTATTGACTACACGATGAACATACTGTAATTGCGACAAACGCAATTACAGTATATGACATTCAGCTGAATAGTATTATACACAAATGTAATCGGTAAATTTCTTTAGTAGGGAAATAACTCTTCCATAGTTATTATTGATATCTACAAAAAATAGTATCTGATTTATAAACTGATTCTCTTATAGACACTTGAAAACTTATTGTTTCATTAAGTAATTGTAAAATCATGAGCTGAAATCATAAATATTATCTATTTTTAAATCTAAGAAACTAGACATCGAATGAAATACACTAGAAACTAGCTCGAATGAAAAATTTCACCAAAAAATAAAATACTATATACAAATGTTCAAATGTCTTTAGTAAATGATATGAACTAACTCTGCATCATCAGATAAAAAAACATAAAATGATGCGCTTTTAAAACCGAATCTGTCTTGGCAATTAGAATCCAATTAGAAAAAGAATATTGTTAATACTGCAGCTCTTAAAAACAAACTAAAAGTAATAAGAATTGGGCAGATTACATGAGCATCAAATTAAGCGGATCACATCAACAACTCAAGATGCAAAGGAAAGTGGCTTTATCTTATTTAAGGACTAAGCAATAGTTTTGTTTCTTCTATAATGTTACATCAGAACAAAAGCTCATTAAGTGATATGTTGGAAACTGAGTATGCAAGTGATGATTGAACACTTGACTCTTTTAACACAGAACAATTCATTTTCATTTGGGAATGATTGTGCATGCACATAATATAGGACATATTATGTCCTACTATATAGTATGACATAATATGTCCCACTATATAGTATATATAAGTAGGACATATTATGGACAGTAGGATCATAATATAGGACATATTATAATCCTTAGTATACTGCATACTAAGGATCACATTTGATATTATTTACAGTAATGGTCAGAATAATTTACAATTATTAATTTGCGAGTTATGATCATTTGTTATTTATTTTGATTATTTTATTTAACTGCAGATTTATTTAAACAGAATAGCAACAAACGAACTGATGATGAACCATAGAAAATGATCAAAACATGAAATTTACGATATAATTAATAACTGTATAGAAATATAAACAAATGTCATAATTAAATAGAATTATTTTAAAAACAATATAAACAACAAAAATTAGAATCTGTTCATGCTATTATTATACTCATTAAAGAAAAAAAATTTCAATAAATGATGTACTTAAAGTTAATATATTATGCCTATCAACATTATGAGAATTTTAACAGATTGTATAATTTCTTCCATGTATCACAAACTTACATATCATTGTGAATTTATATATCCATGTATTATATTAGACAGTGATGATTGCATCTGCTTATGCATTATGTCCTGTATGCTAAAACAGCTCTACTCGTGTAGTAATACTCAGAAAATCAGAGCAAATCTGCAAATGAATAACAACAGACATTTCCATTACAGTATTTTCCCCAATGAGACTTCTACCATCTTCCCACAGCATCTAAACGAGGCGCTGAGTACCCGGCCGTTCCCTTCTCCCCCAATCCCCCTCACGATTCCCTGCCCCATAGCGATGGGTGGAGGGGGAGCAAGACCAGGAAAGGCCGACAAGTCAGCCATACCCCGCTAGCAAGCAATCGATAATTTCTCTCCAACAAGAAACACTATTGAGTACAGCTTGCAGTTGTTGGTTTGTCGCAATTGAAGTGCAGGACAACAGCACAAAGGCTGTGTATACAGTAACGGGCATTAAAAATAAACTCTTATTGTTGTGATTTCTGGGAGCAACCTCTAAATCATGAATTGAATAAAACCATGAATGTTATAAATCGATACTCTTTCCTTTCTACTGGTATATAAACCAGCATTAAAATTTGTAGATATTTTATTAAGGTTAAGATTTAATCACTTCTGGTAATATTAAAATTAATTATTTAATTACTTCATATAAATAAACTGTTTTCATTTTTTTTAGAATATGATATAAATCGACTGAGGGATTGTCAAGAATTTGATGAAAAATTAAACTGAAAGTTTATTTCATATTCAAACCGAATGCAACAGCTGTCCAGACACAAAAACTGTTTTTACAACAGGAAAGTTAGTTGTTATAATCTTTGACAAAAATAGAAAATCTAATCCTTGCAGAAAAACTAAGAATTTGCCAGCATCGATTCAGGAAACATCAGATACATGATCTCTCTCTCACATTATCCAAATATAAACAACACAGCATTGTTCTAAAAATATTCACAGTAAGAAAATCATAAAAAATATTTCCACGAAAGCTATTTCCTTCTCTTGAAAATATTGATATTTTTTTCAGTAATGTTATTTAATTTTCGACATCGGATGATTTTGAGAAATTCCAGAATAGTCAAATATATTCAGGTTCTATCATCCTACTCTATATTTTGAAACTAAAAACAAATAAAATCTTCAGTTAAACCTTGGTTAAATTGTCTCGACCGTTTATGCAATTGTCTAGGGTGTCGATGCTGAATTAAGCACATTGCTAAAGGGCGCGGCAAGTAATTGAAATAATTCGCTTTCCTGGACTTGAACAACGACATCATGTTTCCTATAGTCAATAACTTGACCACTTGACCCAATAATTATAAAAGTTTAGAAATTTGTAAAGTTTAATTATCCTTATAGTAAGACACATAAGACGCCTAAGAATATAATTAATATTATAGTACGTATTAACAATAATAGGATGTATTTTGTCATTCATTTATTGTAATAATGAACTAACGAAATATACAGTTTTATATTTGACATTGCAATACCTTATTATAGCCTTTATATAGTAAGTGTAATGAATATAAACATCAAATGAATAAAAACTAACTATTTCAATAAACAATAATCTAAAAATATTGAGATTCTACCAGCAGGCATTCTTAAAAATCAATCTTCTCTCCTATCATCATAATATTGACTATCTCTGGATAATGGAACTGCCAGCGAGTCGACCAATTTTTTCCAATCAAATTATAACTATTATTTTTGCCTGAAAGCAATTTTGAAGCAAATAGACCACATTGAGAGAAAATACTTCAAGTATTATTAGTATAAGCCAAGATTTTTTAGACTTGATTTAAGTTTATTAGTGGCAATCATTTTCACAGTTTGTCTTTTGAACTTAAAAAATGAAAGAATATGGGTGCAGAGTTTATCAATTAACAAAATGAATTACATATATTTAGAAAATAATAGCCAGAAATGAACTGGTATTAATACAACACAAAGCAAACACTTATTTCAATTATTTGTAATATTATCAACCAGATTAATCCTTACAGCTTCACAGGAAACAAAAAGTGATACAGCATGGGACTATGCACCAACAGGACCAGGTTCGTTCCCATGAACTTGCTGCACCCTTAAGTACTAAGCATAAACAGCAGCTACCTCTCACGTCGTTCATGAAATATAGTAATCCAGAACGTTTAAATTAAAACATATATTTTTTATCAATTCTGGTTAAAACACCTTTCAACAAAAGAAACAGAACTTGTATACTACTAAGAATTGATGAATTTCTTGTAAACCTATATCATTGTAAATAAAATCAATTCAAATTTATGAACATTTAATAGTAATATTTTATCATTACTTAGGCCTATTAATTATTTCAGGAGAATTAAAATAGATCTTTAAAAATTGCACGATTAAATTTATTTACTTTTCTTTCTTGCTTCTCATATTGTCATTTATTCACTTGTGTGAATAAAAGATCTACAGGCTATATACATAATAAAGAAATAATTACATTGTAGACAAAAAATTATAAATTATTAGAACAGATATATAATTAGTGTAACTGACAATTAAGAAACTCTACAGCAAAATAATCAATACCTACTAATGTCACTTTGTTTAGCAAATGAATTAATAAATTTTACAGAAAGAAATATTAGAATAAAAGATGTATTTGCAGAAGATTTACCAGAGGAAGAAAATTTAAAAAGTTGATTAATGTAATGAAACAGAGTTTTTCAGATCAAGAGTCTTTCTGACAGACAGGTATTATTAGTAGAAAAAACATTTATGTTAGAACAGCTGTCTGTTGATATATTAATGGTACCAGGACAGGGATGGAATGGTTTTAATCTAGCAAATTTTAATGTATTTATAACAAATATTACATTAAACACATTTATAATATATCATAACTGTTAAGAAATAATATAATTTACTTATACAATAAGTCTTAATGTAAATAATAAACATAAATAAACATAAATAATATATAATACCAAATATATTTTATTTATACAGAGAATATAGACTAGAAACAAAGCAAAAATTATAGTAAAAGACTCCATATCTATAAAGACACGTAATAAAATGGAATTTCCCATCACTAATTCATCGTCGGAATAAAGTTTTCTAACAATTACTTTAAAGAAAAACTTGTAATGATTGTGAATGTCTAGAAATCTGTAACTATTACATGAATTACATTAGTTCACTGTTATCATCATAATCATAACTTGACAAAGTTACACCAATCTTTCAATTAAATTTGTTACTTTTAAACTGATATCATCCCATAATAACCTTTATGTACACTTTCAAACATTGCTGAAGATTACTTAAAATAAGGTCATTACTCTCATAACTCAACAAATAAAACCTACTGTATATTTATATCCTCTAGCAACACAAAACCAATCACAATCTTTTCAGAATCAATATGTAATTTCCAGCTTCAATATTTGCCCATAGATTGCTGAATAAATCATCCATATCCAAAGGCTTATAGGGGATTCTGCATGTCTAACTACTAATTACATTATCAGATAATTTCACTGGTATCTCTAAAAGAGAGAGAAAGGCAGAGATTGTAAATAAATCACTCGCTGTGTTATTGATCGGCAGATGTCAGGAAAGTTCCTCAAAATGCTATTTCTAAAACTGATGAGAAGTAATTTTGTGTAGTATTATTAGGCATTCTAAATTTATCATATATATACAAAACATATCATCGCATAGCAGCCACAGTGAATAATTTATATCAACATTATTTTAAACTAATATAAAAAGTAATAATCCAGGGTTAGGATTATGGTTGCTCTTCAATATACAGTTAAAAAGATATACAGATATAAAATCTTAGATCCTTTAAAATCTTTTTTCTTAGTTGAATGTATTATGTCATTTCAGTACAAAAATGTTGCAATCACTAACAATAATTATATAATATTAGAATTAAATAATTTAAATCTAAACAAGACAAAGTTACCATAAACATAATGTCAACGATGCTAATTCCACATGCAGGAAATGATGAGTAAATACATTATATCATCTTTTACAATTCAAATCACTGAATGCTGATTTAACCTATTTCAATGTTTACACAGTTCACAAGATTCTAGTTCATAAATATATTTCTTTACATGTTTACCAAAACAGAATGATTAACATGGCATTGTACTGAATCAGCAAATCTTACAGTACATACATTAACCAAACAGGCTAAAAAACATAAATACAAACAGCCACATGTATGCAAAAACATCTGGACAATAAATTCTGAAAATAAATTCATTGCCAATCCATCATTTCACACAGGATTATATTTAATCCCTCTCATAAATGCTCAATAAATATCCAACACAAATAAAAGAGAATCTAGGCTGCTCAAGTCTCTACCTGCTAAATATAGAATCTAAGAATCATTTGGGACTGAAGACAAAATAATTTATCACTGTCTGGTCAGTTGCGAAGAAGCAGGGAGTGCTAAAATATCTCCAGGGATTGAAAGCTGGGAGAATAAAAATAGCTGAGTGCTGGACTACAGTAGTACAAAATGGCAGAGCAAATGGCAGAGCTAGAAAGCATGCGGAGCTGTATTGCTGGTGAAAGGCAGACTGATGGTGTCCATAATCCTGTATGGATGCAACGTGTAGATTCAAACATGAATTCTTAAAGCTGAATAAATGACCAATTCAAGCTTTTCAAATAAGGGTTTTATACTGTATAATGTCCATGAAAGATAGGAAATAAACTACAGCTGAGAACAGTTTATAAAAAAATAGTCGGAGATATATATTATAATATGCCATAATAAATGAGTAACACATAAAACTGTAATTAAAAATTTAGCAATTCATTTATTTGAAAATATATAAAATTGTAACTTGCTGAAAACTTTTACATATTTATACATAAAAAAGTAATAATAGTTGTACAATAAGCAGTTGATTAATCAGCTATTAACAATATATAAATAAACAATAAACACAATTGCTAATTACAAATATTATTAAATAAGTTTTTACACAAAATATATGCGTTCAATGTGATTGAAAACATAATAATCATGAAGTTTACGATATTATGAAATTTATGAATTTGGCAAAAATCTACATAGAAATACATACAGGTATAATGATAATTATATGATAATTTATGAGTTTTATCCAAAAAAACAAACATGGATGAATTTCAAAAATCTACCTCCAAGTCATTGAACCATGCACTAAGTTAATCCACCAGATCCTACATCAAGTTTACATTGTGATTATTTTAAGCAACCGGTATAATAAAAAATGGCTTAAATTTACTGCAGAACGTATCAAGATATAATTGTCAAAAAACAGAACTTCAACTAAAACCCAGAAGTTTTGCTGCAAAAAGTAGGTTTTATTTCGTTCCACTATAGTGGGAGTGGCATAAGTTTACAAGGACGCCTTGCTCCTATTTGAGCTTTTAATTCAGGTTATTTCATACAGACATGTCATTTTATGCAAACAATGCAGCAAGCAAAATTGATGGAATTTCAGTTGAATTTTTTAAATTATTGTGAAAACTCATATTAAATATTGAATATTTGCCATACACAGAGTAAACTAAATCATTTTCATTTGTAAACGAAGACAACTGACGACTTACAACAACTAGCAAATAATTCAAACAAAAAACTATTGAAAATTAACTATATACTGTAATACAATTTTTATGCAATTAAAATGAGTATAAGTATAATATGAGTATAAATAATGAGTATAATTTGGTAAAATATAAGTAATTCAAAATTCTCTCCACAATGCCGTTTGAGTACAAATTTGAGCATTTTAAACTCTGCATGAATTTAAATTATCACTGTAGAGTATATCCTGTATTATAGTC
This sequence comes from Oconnorella tubifera, assembly GCA_034700105.1. Classification (NCBI taxonomy): domain Eukaryota; kingdom Metazoa; phylum Annelida; class Clitellata; order Enchytraeida; family Enchytraeidae; genus Oconnorella; species Oconnorella tubifera. The sequence continues at coordinate 14,763 of JAQIXG010001081.1, read as the reverse complement.
ATGTGATGCATAATCACTCAATTGATGAATGCATCATATAATAAAGAGAATAAATACTCTATATTCAATTTCCACATGACTCTACAACACTCGACTCTACGACTCTACAGATTCTCTAATATTTATGTAACTTTATCCCTCCACAATCAGATAATTTAAGTATAAATAATTCAAACATAAGTGATAATTTTTACTTATTGTAATTTAACTTACAATAAATACAATTTAATAAGTAAGTAAGTATGTGTGCCAAATGTATGAATTTTATAACCAAAACTTTTAAAATAATTTAATCAAAATAATTTTATAATTTCCCTAAGTTATTGTGCATAATCTAAAATATAGATAATAATTAAATGAACATTGCAGGCACATTGTTTTATTCAAAAAATATTTAAATAATACTTTAATACAACAAGCAAGCTCATATGTTAACAATCAAATGAAAAACCTCATGAATTGTAATATAAAGTAATGAATACATTTTATCATCAAAACTACCAAACAATATAACTACCAATCTTTATTATTAAAGATTTCAAATACATAAAAGACTAATATCATAAATTAAAACAATCATATATTTTTAATTATTTACATATAAGTTGTACTTTCACAGTAAATTCTTGCCGTTCTTTAAACTTTAGCAGTATATCAACGCAAACAATTATTATTTCAAATTATTATTATCAAATTATATAAACAATTATTAAACGACAATAATTATTTCATTATTGTTTACCAATCATTCTATTGCGATTACTATGGTAATTAGCATGGCAATCTTTGTTATAAATACTGATCAATAAAGGAACAAAAATCTAATAAATCAATACACTCTAAAGATTTTCATGTTCAACTGCGACTGAACAATTACATTATTTAATCATGTACTCAAAGCCCAATTAATTGCGCATGAAAGACATTGAAAGTCACACAGAGGTAATTATTTTGCTGAAAAAGACTCTGAATAACCAGACTGCAGATATTGTCAATTACAAGAAGAATAGTTGAAGGTAATTCATGGCGCCTTTGAGATTAAATATAATAATTGAATCGACAGCAAGGAAGCAGCCCACACACAGTAAGATATAAACATTTAATGGTATCTGGTAAAAGCGGCTCGTGCTGAGTTTACATACAGAAATGTTACTTGCATTGATAAATGCATTAATGGCATTTAGAAACGGCAAGAGATAGGTATTTGTTGATTTTTTCATAAAAAAATGAAATGTTGTTTTCATATTGTTAGAGTGCAGGTGTGCAGTAAATGTGGATAAATATTATAATAATACTGAATGATACTAATCAATAATAATAATAATATTAATCAATACTGAATGATGAAATGAAAAAAAAAAATACCCATTGATAAGACAAAAAAGACATATGTTATATCAATTTGTCATATAATTTTTAATGGTGTATTTCATGCATTAATCGGGTACTTACAGCTTACTAGGCAGTTAAATGGTACGATCATGTGTAAAATATTATATGTAAATGTCCAAGAATATATACTGGTACACACAATATGTCATAGTTCAATACTACTCTGTTAAAAGAATAAGATTTATGAATAAACAAAATCTATATTTTACATATAGAACACAATTTTCTTCTTACATAGAAAAATAAAGCAAATATAAACCTCTCACCGTGCTAATATAACTTACCTAAAATTTCACTTTTGTTATTGATGGGCTTAAGCTTAAGATAATGAATAGAATAAATTATGAGAGATTAATAAAAAATCATCCTTGTACCATTTAAAAATAATAATCTAATTGAAAACATTATCAGAAAACAGAAATGAATCGGTATCTCATGAGAAATACTCATTAGACTTATTAAAGCCAGCATCAAAGAACGTCAAACATTAAGTCATATTTCATGACATAATGTTTAATGTTGAAACCTTGTTTGAACTTTGAGGAATACTAGTAAAAATTGTAGTAATGCGATTCGTTTTAAGTCAATTTTTTGCTCATATATTGATATAATGTAATTTCAAAATTCTACGAACTACGAACAGAAACTATGAACGAATGAACTACGAACAGAAACTATGAACGAATGAACTACGAACAGAAACTATGAACGAATGAACTACGAACAAAATGACTAAAATGACGAGGAGTAAAAAAAAATAATTTTTTGCTCCAGATTAATTACGATGAGCTTATTGCTTATTATCTGTCAACATTTATCAAATAAGTAAAATTCGTTAACATTTGAAAAGTTTCCTTGTTGAAAAAAGTCGCATTAACTCAAAAAAACCATGTAATGAACATTATAACTTGAAGAATCAAATCTTTTTATATAATACTTATTTTAAAGCAATTTATACTTTCATAGGGAGATGTCAGAGTTATAAAACTAAAAGAAACCTACAGGTGTTAATGAGCGGAATTAATTATAATTTTATTAGAACAATTTCTAATTATATACGATTAAAATAATGCGCATATATATACAATATATGTAAATGAGGATGCGTAATATGACTTTAGATAATGCAAACTTCACATTTTTGAACATAAAATATTAATAATTTTAAATAATATTTAACATAAATACGCCTTAACTTAGAATAATAACTTAGAAAACACAGAATACAATATTTCAATATGAGAATTTATAACAGGAAACTTTTCATAAGAAGTTTCATATAAATGTGACAATTATTATTATTATTTTGTTTAGTTCTAAGCATAAATTTATTTAAATTACAGGCTACCATTATTATGAAATTCTTCCTAATTTCTTCACTTACAAATTCAGCACCTAACCGAATTAGGGTTAGATATGGTTTCGGGTTAGAATTTGGATTTAGATTGCAACTAGAGTCATGATTACGGTTATTAAGACTCATCAGACGTAGTTTGCAGTTATTTCACATAATTTTAGCTGACATTTATTTTTATTTGTAAAATATCGCCATTTTTATGAACGATAATTAAAGAAACGATGAGACTTGATTTATTATATTCCACATTATTTCGTATATATGGTGTTATTTTATTCTAGCAACTTCATGTGGTGCGTAACCGAAATAGCCCCAAAATGCAAATTATATAACAAATTATGTCAATAACTGTTGAATATAATTCTTGAAACTGTCTTAGATTTAACTTACCTTGAATCTACCATAATGCAGATCTGCTCACACTTGAATCAATAGGATCTATCGAACAATCAACATTAAATATTATAATCCACTGAAGACGGAGATTCCCTGATAACAAATAAACTCCGCGAAAAAAGCGTTTTATGCAGCTGCAGTATAAACACAAGGGCTATAAATTAACGTATTATTGCTTTCATTTAATAGTTATTATTCTGGTAATATTATTTCGTTTTAATTTAAACTTTATCACAGCACTTTTCTACTGAGTTTGGAACACAATCTATAACATTAAACACTTGTTAACACTTTGTTAGAACGCAATATAGAACGTAAAACTTTAGAACACAAAACTATACAAAAAAATTATCCGAAACACTGAAGTCAGATCCGGAACACGTTCCAATGAACAAAATAATTCAAATCTCCTATTACTAAACAGACGAATAAAAAAACTATTTTAAATTCAAGAACACATTATTTTACACGCCGCAGTAAAAATACCTGAATAAAATAAATCCACTTTTATTTATTATTTATTTATTTTTTAATATTTCTGGAATCCAATAATACTATCCGATGACCGATGAATGTATACATTAATTCTTGTTCTTCAATGTAATTTTAATATTCCTTCAGTAACTCGTCTTAATTATTAAATTAATTAAATATTACTTGATTAAGGTAAATATTAGTTTAATGCTATGATCGTGACTAATAAAGGGTGTAACAAAATTAAGATCCGTGCGAATTGGAATTAAGGACTCAGACTGGCAGCAGAATTTGATTGCAGATGAAGTGACTGGAAGCGATTGCTTAGCAAGCAACTCGGTTCTATAATTTATCAAGCTACAGCAGCAGATCACGAAACTGTCAATGACGTAACATAAGTAGAAACAAACGATAATAGTTTCGTGCATAATTCCAGTAAGTTCGATTTTTTTTAGTTGACAAACGTCTGAATCCTGGACACGGATCAGAATCCGAATAGATAGGTTTACATGCAGGAGCCACAGTTAAGGGGGAGGAGGGAGGGTTAAAGCGGCGCTTTCCTGCTGACGATTAGAGAGCGAAGATTTACATGTACTTTGGTGAACTTTCTGGGAATGAGAAAATAATATGATTGCTTCAAGGATCAGAGGGGACACAGGAGGGGTTGGAGGAAACTGTATACAGAAGAAATATAAATAAACATTTATTTGTATATACCTGAACTGGATGAGTTACTATAGCGAGTATGAATGGAACTATATAAACAATAACTTAATTAGAGGCTTATTTGATAAAAATCGTACGTCACTCTTAAAACTAAACTTTGGCAGTCTTATGGGATAATGTTGAGATTAAGGCTATGACTATTATTGGAAAATTAATTAAAACCTATCCGTGGATAGCGATACGGAAAGTTATTAATAACTTTGTGATAAAATGGGAACTGTAATAATGAGAAAACACGTAAATGTTTATAGCAATTTGTTAAGATAAAAATATGCCAATGCTACCACTCACTACAAAACCTATATAGAACTGAGCATGACTTGCGGAGGGTAAAGATAGGACGACTTTGTCTCTTGATCTTTTTCAGTTACTCAACTAAAATTAGGAACCAATTTTTACATAGTATGAAAATGATAACTTTAATTACTTACGAATTACTTATTAAGTATTGGTTATAATATAAGTATGTTAATTGATTAAACACTTTTTAGCCAGCATTGTTGAAAGAGCAATTATATAATTTGGATCATTTCTTGCATCGTCCTGAGATCTTTCTTTATTAGAAAAATCACTTTAGCGAGTATAAATGAAACTAAACTCTGAATTGGTTACATATTTATTCGATGAGGGATACGGCGCTTTTAATATAGAGAGTGTAACTTAAACTAACAATTGTAGATTAGTTACAGATTTTCACCGCTAGTCGAGTGGCGATATTGATGTAGCGAATATAAGTTAAACTAAAGAATATATTAGTTACAGATTTATTCGCTACGCGTTGAGTGGCTATAGCAAATATGAATGAAGCGAATCAGTAACATACGACGCTATTAATAAAATTACTATAAGATGAAACTATTTATTAATAATTATATTTGTGTATTGTTATACACAAATATCATTATTAATAAATCAAGATGTTATTTGACCGTAATAAATTGTACATTTTGTATACACCATAGTCTTAATAAATTCTATATTCTAATAGAATTTTAACTTGATATAGCTATATCTAGAGAGTTATAATAGTACAGTTGTAGATATTTATATTTGTGTTTGTTTAGTGCGTATTGTACATCTGTTCACAAGCCAAGTAGAGCATAGTAGAGCTTAGTGAACAATGCAGTAAAAAAAGCAAGTGATGAAAGTAATAGCCTCTTAACACTTTAAGTGCTTTGTATTCATTGCTTTTGCTATCATATATAATATTAAATATTAAATAAATTAATGCAATTTTTGTGATAAATTCATTTTTAAAATAATTGATTTACTTCCCCCCATTCCATCACTTTGCTCAATTCGCTGATTGTGTAAAGTGAGAAAAAGATTCGTCACTCAATGCAAACGTAAGAACGATCCATCAACTGAGAAAGAACTTTATCAAACAAGAGACTTGGTCTAGTTCCAGTAACACTGTCTACTCATCGAATCACCAGTGGGTGACCGTCAGGCTTCATTGCTCGCGTCTCTTTATAAAAAATTACTTCAGTTGAAATGTTTGTTATTAGAGGATATGGGAGGTTTCACCCTAAATTAGATTTACTAAATTTGTAAGATTCTACCAATAATGCGTCTCTGTTGAAGGAAAATAAATCTGTAACAGTTGCAGATCAGCAATCATGAAATACAGAAAAACTATTTAAAATACTATTGGGTGTATTCGCAGAAGATAAACCGATTGATGAATGTAATTTGAAATATTTAATTATCAGACAAATTTTAAAGTAAAGCTAATAGGTCTAAGTTTTCAGTATATCTGATATTATGGTTTTAAATTAAAGTTAAGGCATATTAGGTTAATAATATTACGTATAATATATCAATAGTATAGTAGATTCATTCTTGTAGCATTTTCGTGCCGCACTAAGACTCAGAGTATATTCTATAATCAAAATTAAATAAATTTATTATTCAAATATAAACAACTACAAATAATCTGTTAATTTAATAGCAATCAAATTTAGTTCATCTGCTGACGTGGGTATGTGTTGATTTATTTGCATATTTCTTACCCATTATACTGTAGTATGATTAACTTGTATTCCAAACGTATTCTTCCACGATTATAAAAGAATTAAAAACGCACACACAATTGTAAATGGATACGTTACCGTTACGCATTGATCAGCGTTTGACGAGATATCCGAGCAGCGCGTTAGTTGCGTGACTATAGCGTCTACCTGACGTGATAGTAGAGCTACGTTCAACGTGATGGATGAATGATTGATGCACTCAGCAGCTATAATTCATTTGAGCCAATAAACAATATATTCAGCATTTAGACATTGGAAAGGAAAACTGATCGAATATTTTCAATAGGCTTTTCGCCCGACTGCATTATTGGTTCATTATTCTGGCGCATTGATCCAATCAATCAAACAGCACGCTCACTGTTCACACTTGTAGCCAATATACAATATAATCATCTTTTGTATTAGAAAGACTTTCAAATTTATTGAGTGGATTTATTATCTGTATTAAATTATTTCAATTATTTAAAATTTCATTGGAGAGTAATTTAAAATTTTCTTTCGAGATTTTAAGACAAGGAAGATTCAGGATAAGTTAGTTGATCAGCTGGTTTCTCGAGCTCCATGATAAAATACGGTTAATTCCTCTCAATCATGATGTTCATAGTTTAGAATGAAGAGATAAAACCATTGCTGAATTTGTAAATTGTGTATATTTACCCAATTTTTATTGATATTTATATTGCTGAATGCGTCAAAAGCGTCCATTTTCGTGTTTTTAATATTTCTATTTTCGGTTATTTTACTGTATCTTAAAATAGTAAAATAATCGTAAAAACAATAAGTATACTTAAACAGCTATTATTTGAAGAAAATGCAAGTACCTTTTTCCAAAAATTTATATCAAGAATATTTGTTTTAAAGTTGTACAATTTTTTCAATAGTCTAAAAACACTTTATATAACTATAATCTTTTATGGATTCAATTAAATTTTTTGCATTTTTGCATTTAATATTTATTAAGTATGCATCCGTTTCGGTTAAATGTCTAGCATTCAATAAGCTGCAAGGATAAATAATGCACGAGAAACCAACAGCGCTTATCTTTAGATGAATAATCAATGTCTGTTGATCGGGTAACTTTGAAAGGCTTTATCTCACAATGCTAAAACTGCGAAAAGCGCACGAGCCGCATTATCTTTCTAGCATATAGAAGCTTTCACTGCTGCAGACGGGAACACTGCTGCATTTAACGAGATCTATCAAGCGCAACGATAACGAGAGAGCTGTAGTCATCTGGAATATAAAAGACTTGGAGTTAGGAAATAATAATACAAAGTGGAAGTATTAGTACACTGTACTAATACTTCAAAGTAGTAGTAGTAATTTTATTAGTAAGCCTATTTTATAATGCTATCTAAGTGTAAAAAGTGTAGTAAATAATCACTCTGCATGCTTAGAAACAGTATTTTTATCGATAAACTATTTTCCTGTGATAAAGTAATCAAACTCGGAAGCGATAGTTGTTTAAAATGAAAGAAAAGTTTTAGATTCTAGTGCTCCTTAATAAATCGATACAAAATTTAGCAGAAAATAAGAATGAGTAAATTAAAGTATACGCGCTGTGTATTCTGTATAACTACTGCAAGTATGTTGATTTTGTGATTTTAAACTATCGTGTTTTTTCTCTACATCGGTTTACTCTGATCTGTAGTCAGATCAATGGCGAATAATTTTCAAGTCGTCGAAAAATATTTAGCAACTCTGGAAAGTCCAGAAGATGACCCAGGCTATGCAATATTAGACCCGACAGAGGTTGGTGAACTTGAGACTATTTTTACTAATATTAATTTTAATGATGATCTTTAGATATTAATCTATAATTTATAAGTAATAATTCTATTTTATGTTATGCTTTTCTATATTTGTACGCCTAGTTCTATTTTATATAATTATTAATATTATTATTTGTATTATATATTTTTATTTTGTGTTTACTTATTGACATAGCGTTTCATGCTATTTAATATCGTTAATCAGATAAGACTACATTAAAATTTCATAGTACAATTTTATATCTTTGTATCAAATTTATATCAATCAAAGATGAGAATTCATTGGCTTACAAGACTTTGTTGGCAAGCTCGTTGTGTGAGATTATATATCATACAGAATGAAATGATAGATGATGATACACGATTGATTTTCGGTGCTTGCCATGAACTGATTGATTTTTATGTTTGCGCTTACAAACCTGAAAGATAGTTTCGATTCAAGCGAGCTCAGTTCTGACTTATTATTTCCTTAATAATTCGCTTTTGTGTAACAATCAAGCTTATTAGTAACTAATTGGAATTAAGTCAATTAAGTTTGAGGAGTTATGAACTGTGTGATTATATAATTTTATAACAGTATAAGTGCGTATACGTGAAACTAAATCGCAACACTAATGTGGCTTTGAGCTCTGAGCGATATATCTATAGTCCTTGATGATGAAGTTAACACCTGGCCTATAACCAGTCTACTTACGATCCAGTTAATTATTTGAAAGACACAAATAAAAAAAATGATCCGCGTAATTTCAGTTTCGAAACTTTTATGCATTGGTGTGTCGTTTTTTGTAATAATGCGTGAATATGATGATATATTATATAATATCGATCGTTTTCGTGTGTCAATAGATTTGAAAATTAATCAAAACTATTATGATTATTGTTAATTATATAGATATTATTTAAAATTGTGATGTTCACTAAAACGTCTCCATTGTCACGAAGCAGTGTTTAGATTCTGATCCGGTGTTAGTCGATTCTGATGAATATCGCATTTGACCGTTACTTTTTCATTAGCGTCGCGCACACGAAACTAATTCATTAGTTTCGTATTAATATGATTGATAGCGTGTTTGAAACATCCATCTGTCACTTTATCGCCTGATATTTACAACTAAGTTGTGTTTTAGAAATTTGATAAATTATATCAATTAATTTGATAATAAATGACACTCTTTGGTAATCAATATACTGAGTATATTTGCTAAGTTTTCATTTGACGATTATTGGCTGATAATTAGCTTTGATAAGCAGTTTCGTTTTATTTCTGCCATATTCTTTTATGCAAATCTACAGTTCTAAATTTGTAAGTTTTTTTTGAGGTAATCAGCTTTGATGGATACTTTAATCATTCATGTTCCTATTACCACAATTCAGTCATCGATTATTATATTATTCATCCAGCAGTCGTTATTAAAATTTTGACAAGAAGTATTTATTATAACCTAAATGACTGAATATCGTTAATGTTTAAGATGCTGTAATTTAGACATCTAATTATAATTAGATCATGTGTGTCATATCATCATTCTGATTCAATTATATATTCAATATATAATAAATAATAGAAATACAATATTATTACAAATAGGCTTTAATATTTTTTTTCATAATTTTGACATTTAAATATCACTAGAGACGACTGCCCAGCAATGCTATAATTCTGGTTGTATTTTTAACTTCCGTCTTACGACTTTGGTATTAATTCCATTATCACGATGCCGAATGAATGATATTGATTATGCTCTTTCAATGATTTCTCTTTCATTTGAAATAATTTTAGACAGACCGAAAAGAGCAGCCAGGGACTGCTAGATTTTGTGGGCGGTGCTTAAACGAATGTCTCGGATCTGAAATACACCAACGAAGGTAAATTATTAATACATAGTAATAATGAATAATATATATAATTAGAGGCATGATTAATATAATATTATAATAACAGAAGGTGTGAAAGAAGATATTAATTTATAATTAACTATTTCAATTTAACAATTGTTAGTTTATTGCCGATTATTATAAGGAGTATTTTCAAGAATGATATATTCTTTTCGTAAAAGTATCATTTCGTCGTTTGGCTAAAGATTAAAATGTGTTCGAAACATTCCATATCAGTGTCATCATGATTATAAATATACCAGAGAACAAAATTTAATCCTCGCCTTAAATATCCTTCTTGCTCATCATTATTGTACTGTTTGGAATCTTGCTAATCCACTTCTTATATAATTTATAATTGAGTTGATAGATAAAGCCATACATTGTATTCTATAGTCCGAAAAATAAAGTTTAGAAATCGTTGTCTAATAATAGTATCATTCAATATAATAAAATTTTATTTTACTAAGTCATCTTATGTTTTGCAATCCCAAAGCGTGCAAAATCATCTCTATTCATTGTTCAATCAATTTTAACGCTCAACTGACAGCACTAAAAGCTTCATCGTAAAAACCACGCATGCCATTCAAAATACCGACTTTTTACATAACATAAAATATTCGCTGTCTATTTGTGACTTGTTTTGATCGAAAAAAACAATTGGAACAAACCCCAGGTCGTTTCACGCCGATGCAGAGATGATGAAGCAGTCACGATCAAAATCGAAGACTGCTGTATAGCTTGTAGCTGGATTTCGTCAGTTTTTATTGAAAGAGTAAATTATTTTCTTTTTTAGTCTTCGTAGAAAATGATGTCGTTCGGGTTATATGGGCAGTCGTACATATATCTAAATTGAATTTTGTAGGGTCGTGACACTTTTTTGCGATGATACAGAAGAAAATATAAATTTTAAATTTAATTTTTCTATTTAGAATATAAATGTAAGGACTAGCTATTTTAAGACTTACAAAAAATGATTGATAATTCTTTTATAAATGAAAATGTATAATATTATATTCGTATATATCATAGTTGTTCCGCACGTGCGAAACGCACTTTATATCTGATGAAAAGTGCACGCACTTTAACGCACTTTATTTTAATTTATCATTAGCGCACTTATTAACGCACTTCAACGCACTTTATTATATTCGAAAAGTGCGCGCACTTTAACGTACTTTATTTTCGCCACAAACTTGCGGAACAACTATGGTATATATGTAATGTCAGGATTAGAGCGATATTGATTAAAATCGTTTCCATTTATAACTATATTACAACATTTATTATTTGTATAAAAGTTATTTCATAACATCTTTATAATATTGCACAGTATCATATTGAAAAGTTGTTAAAGTTTACAATTTAACAATTGCTAATTATATAAACTCATTTTTTTTTATAAAAGAACAGTAATTAAAAGGAAGCCAGTTTGAATTTATCGCTATCGCCAAATATAAAATCATGGTGTGCGGATGTTTCGTCAAAGGACGATTTTTCAACGGACTGTTCGTCAAAGATATTCGTTAGATTTAGGGTTAGGGTTAGGTTTAGGGTTAGATTGAGGGTTTGAGTTAGGCCTAGGGCTAGTGTTAGAGTTAGGGGTTATCAGAATCGTCCTTCATAAAAAAAGTCTTTGACGAACAGTCCGTTGACGAATCGTCCTTTGACGAATCGTCCTAGAACCAAATCACTGAAAAAAGTTTCTTCTTCATGTTTCTATTGAAGTCTTATTTCTCTCGATTGACGTCATTGCAATACAGTTGCATTATTCTCATCTTGTAAATATTCTTGCGCCATGTCGGCCACTCGTTCATGTGAAGAAAACTGTTTGCGACGTCTTGGGACAAACCAACAAGAACAAGACGTGAGACTCACTTGGACCAATGCGCTAATTAAATTTCGTACAAGCCCCAGCTGCTGTTCTGTTGTTAGCTGAGAGACTGAGCCTTGAAAAGAGTTGAAATGCGTTCATTCTGACTCAACGAAAACTAAGAACATTTCGTTAATCCTGCGTAATGTGATGCTTTATAATTAGATAAGTGCACACCATTATGTGCAATGAAATGCGTGTGCTTTATATATTATGAAAAAGTTCTATAATGGGTTTAGAGGATAGGCTGCGAGAATATTGAAGCTCTTTCTGTGTATTTTCGATAGTTAAGTCTTATTAAGTAAATAACAATATAATCATGTTATGCTTATTTAAAATTTAAATAAAGTTGCTTATTTAATGTTCTTTATAGCGTGTTATCATCTATTGCCAGATGGCTTCTATTTTCTAAGAACAATTGATTGTTACTGACACAGATTTAAATATTCGTATCATATAAGTTAACAAATATTGGTCACTCACTATTAAGGCTCAACTCAATTTAAAGCAGTTTAAGCTTGTACCTAAAAAATAAGTTGGTGTTTTTATTTCATAGATTTAATTAATTGATTAAAATAAATTGAGTAATTCTTATTCGTCGAATATTATGTAATAAATGAAATAATTGTTAACTTAACCACTTCGACGGTTTTATAAAAAAATATATGCACTATTTTCAAAATAACAAAAATAATAATAAATAATATTTAATAATATTAATGTCTCTTTGAGATAAAATCCCCATCTAATTCGACGACTGGTGGCCTCTTTTGTAATAGAGTGTTGATTTTATATGCCTACTATTATTATAAGATATTATGAAATGACACTTCATGATATGAAATTACAATTTTAATTTAAAAGACAATTCTCGGTCATTCACTTAATAAAATCGTTTTTGTACTTCTAGTTCACAATACGATCTCTGAATGATCTTTTTTAATGATGTAAAATGAAATTTGATCAATTTTTCATTCCATGAAATTTATGATTTAAAATTTAGTTATTTGATTATAAATTTAAACTCATTTTTTTGCAATTTTTATTTGTTTCCTTCTGTGTATTTAGTTTTGACAATTGACATTATGTAATTGTTTATTTTCTGTTGCTATCTACTATCACTTAAGTCTTACTTATATTGTAAGTAAAAAATACATAAAAAATAAATGAATATACAATAATTATTGCTCTATGTTACTCTCTGAATAATAATAGTGATATTCATGTAGCTTAGCCAGTGTACTGATAAACCACCGATGATATGATAGTATATCTCACGTATTGCAATTGCATAGTACTTCCAATCGACTTGATGACCCGCCTAACTACATGGCTATGCTTTATTGCAATCCTCAATAATCCATAATATAGTGGAAATGTTCTAGAACTGATCGTTTATATGGACAAATTTGATTTATTGATAGTAAACATCACATACAAGGCAATAAAATGTTCCTCGCATTGTTATATGAACGATATGTTGGATTGATTGGTTAGCGTCATTACTGAAAATTAATGCATATTGCATTTTAAAGTACTTTCTAAGTTTCTATAATATATAATTAGAGTCTTGAAATAGATATTTAATAACCAAGAATCAATGTTCTATATTTCAAATGTTAAAATTTTGATTTAGCAACACGTGCTATCCATAATCAGCTAAATTATGATTCAAATTAAGTCGTCATTGACGATTTAAATACCATGATTAGGTGTCACAAAGTTTGAGATACTTATGCAAACATTTGACAATAATTATATCCTATATGAAGTTAATTAGTCAAGTTGTTTATAAGTTTTTACACATTTTAATACTATTTAAATTTGTGTTTAATGAAGGCGGATATTTGTATGATTATTCATCTATTTGTATTCGCTGTACCGAAATTAGATTACAATAATCATGTCATCGAAATCATTTATCCTACCATTTAAAATAACATAGTGCAAATCATATTTTACTCTCTTACAATAGAAATTCTGTTATGAAATAAACAATTTCAATTCGATAGTGGATAGACGATGGAATAATAATAATCATTGCCTATTGTGGCTAAGATATTTAATCGGATAGAGTTCGACCGAGTATAGGACAGTTCCCCCCCCCGGACATTCCCCCCCCCGCCCCCCGGACATTTTTCCCCCTTTTTTATATATTGTTTTTTTATCAATTATTTAGGAAGATAATACAGGCAAACCAATTAAGTAATTTAGTAATTAGTAATTTAGAAATTAGTTTCAGTTTTCTTATTAGTTGCAATTAAGGTTAAGTGTTAAAATTGTATATCTGTTCAGTATTGTAAATATTATTGTATTATTTTAAAAATACGCTAACTTTTTACAACTCTATAATTTTTAATTAAAAATTAGTTTTCAATTAAATATTAATAATTAATTTTAATTCAAAATTTATTTTTAATTTAAAATAATTTTTTAATTAAAACTTATTGAGTAATGAATTGCAATCAAAACAGTATTATAATCAAATCCAATTCAGTAAACAGTATTATAATCAAAACACCTATTATAATCAAATCCAATTAGTTATAATGCAAAACAACCATTAAAAAATTATTATTTTAAAAAATTTGAAAAAATATATATTATTTTTCAACTGAAAAGTGTGAGAAAATAAATTTATATAAGCGTTTATTGAGAACGTCGAAGAAAATGTTGCGGAAACTATAATTTTATAGTATCATAAAATTATAGTTACCTTAAAGCATTTTAAAACAAAGCCTTTTACAATTACAATTATGCAATAATAAATATATTATTATATAATTATTATTATTTCTAATAATAAATAAGTTCATACTTTATTATTATGTTCATATATTATAAGATTGGTGGGGGGGGGGGGTG
>JAQIXG010001080.1:0-24626 GCA_034700105.1 Oconnorella tubifera | reverse complement strand
CACTCCATTTTGTTTTTATCAAAACCTTGGGAATGAAGTGCCAAGGTAATAAAAAATAAATAAAAAATAATAATAATAATAGATTAATTGGTTAGTGAATTAACTAATAACTGTCAGATTAATATGATATAAAACTGTATGATATAATAAATGATGATGATTATTGACTAGCGCATTGACTAATAATTAACTGATTTTATTCATCATTAATATTTAAATGAGTTAATTAATATATTATTGCTCTCAAATATTGCGTTGTATATATATGTATATTATTGCATTACATTATAGATTACATTGTGTAATTTATCGTATTATTGTCTAATTAATTTTTCTTTCATTGTATATTGATTTCAAAAATGGTGTTTGATATTAATTTAATTGTAAATTGCATTTGATTTGATAAATGAGTTTGTCAGGATTTATTTTGATCTAGTTTTATCTCAGGATTTTGCTATTTTATTGCATTGATATATATTTGTTTATTTCTTTATATTTCGTTATAAACGACAATTTTGAATTCCTGAAAAAATAAATTGTAATTTTTTGAAACAATTAATTAGATAGGAAAATAATTAGAATATATAATCTATGATGCATTGCTGAGCAATAATGGTAATTTTTGAATTATTCTATTGTTTAATGATTCGTTTTATCATTTAGTTCTCGAATTGCAGTGCAAAGCAAACGATAGTGTCTAATACATTCATCTATTTGTATATACATTTGCATCTCAATATCTTGGATCGATCTTGATATGTAGTTATATTTGTATGCAAAACTTTTAAAATTAGTTATGCTTTGATTAACTAAGTATATTCCAGTTATGAAAAAATACTCTCTTAACAACGATATTTTTTTCATCTATTTTTTTGCATGTTTTTAATTTTTTTTTTATTGCGTATTGATCGTGTACTGCATATTAATTTGAGCTTTTATGATCATTTTGAGTGTAGCTTACAATGCATTTTGAGATTTATAGTACTTGTGTCATAATACTCATGAATATTGTATATAAGTTGTGTTTTACATTTTTATACTTTACTATTAAATGACTTCTATGTATTATTTGATTCAAATCTTTTTTTAGAGGTATCTGTCTAAAATCTGTGATGTTATTTATCTTGTATAGATCCATAACAATTTAAACTGCACTGGTTGAACTTTTTTGCTGTTAATGTGAATCATAAATTTTATTCAGGGAAGTCATAAACTAAGTTTACTGATGATAGTAGAGACTGAAAACTAGATTTTAGACAATATTATATTATAAAACTGTTTATATGGACTTTTTTCGAAACTAGAAATTAATCTAAGTTGTGGAAATGGTATAAATATTGAAAGTATGTGAATCATAAATTTTATTCAGGGCAGTCATAAACTAATTTTACTGATGACAGTAGAGACTGAAAACTAGATTTTAGATAATATTATATTATAAAACTGTTTATATGGACTTTTTTTGAAACTAGAAATTAATCTAAATTGTGGAAATGGTATAAATATTGAAAGTGTGTTAAGATGCATAAGATTTGCATTATCAAAAGTTATTAGCATAGGTTATTATTATGCAATTAATATATAATTTATCATAAGCTATGCTACATTAAAGCTTACTTGCAATATATGGTGCTTCAGAATTATATTAATACTACTAATAGAATGAATTTTATAATTATTGCATTTGACAGCTTATTTTTGTTTTATTGTATTATTTAATTCATTTCATATATTGCTATTTGATTACAATTTTAATATTTCAGTTTTTAGAATTAAAAGTTGTTCACTGCATTGCCTTGATTATGTTATTCAAAATTTGTTCGAGGTATTCTTGATATTTCTTTGGGATAGTATTAACTATTTAATATTTTTCATTTTGTGCTGGTAATTTAATATTTAAAGTGTAGGAGTTATCCAAAACTTCAATAAAACTTCAATTAAAGTTTTAATTTAATTTAAATTAAAGTTTTGAATAATATCCACAACTTAAATTTAGCATTTAAAGTTTTGGAGTTGTCAATTGACCAGTTGTAAAATCTTGCAGTGGAAAGTGTCATGGTTTTTGAACTCGTTTGAAGATTGACATTGTTGAATGTCATAGTCCCCACTTGATAGATATAAGTTGGGTATTTGATGGCTTTCACTATTAAATATAAATATTATATATCTTATACAGTATATATATATATATATTTCTTAGATTTAACACAGTTAATAATGTTTAATGCTGGTTTCATTGATTTTATATAAGCTTAAATCTATAGCTAACTATGAGTGGTTTCTCTTTAATCTTCCTGCAAAATGCAAAGTTTTTGAAATCTAATTTAATTATATCAGCAATAATTATTAACTGCCTTTAATTTGTATCAAAATATGCTTGTAGGCCTATAATAAATAAAATGACTGTAGACATTTTAAATTTCGAATCGTTTTAAAGATTTTTATTTCTGCTTTTATAAACATGATTCGAAGTTAAAGTAGGCCCTTTTTACATATATAGCCTATTTAAAGTGGATGGTAAGATGGAGAAAAAAAAGTTGATGGTGTATACGGTGATGATGACATTGATGATGAATAATTGACTACGATGTTGTTGAGGCCTATTATCATTAATATTAACGATCTGCGCAAATTTATGCAGTGAGAATTATATGTAAATAATTATTAGATAGCCTCTGTAATCAGCAAAAATTGATTGTACTATAACTTATATTATAAACGATTTAATATCTTTATTATTACTACCGTACATATCGAAAATTACTATTTAAAAAATTAATTTCTACGCCTTCTATCATAGAACGAAATGTCAATGAAGTCTGTTTTTATTTTGATTGAAAGTTTACGTGTCTACTTTGGATCTTTTGAAAAATAGAATTAATACTTTAATGATAAGCTTTTTTAAAAATATGCAATTTTTAATTACTTTAGCGAGTCCACTATTTAATAATTTAACATTACTACCAGTAAAATTTCAGATGGCGATATTTGAGATTGTGATAAATATTAATAGTTATTTATATATTGAAAATCTTATGATCATTCATGTTAATGAGCATTTAATTAAAGATTATTCAAAGGATCATTTAGATTCTTTCAAGTTGATTCATTTTAAACATTAAACGTGTCCGCTACTAGATATAATTTTGTTGCGCTAAGATTAAATTTTTATTCATTTCAATAACTTACAGCGGTTAAGTGCATAGTAGTTACATAAGAATCTTGAATCTTTCGTTGTTAAAAGAATAGACGCATTTATGTTATGCTCGGTTTAATTTTATGTCTTGCAAAATATAAAAGTGTTGCAACGATTTATTACGTTGATAAAACTGTTAAAAGTCGATGCAAAGTTATTTTTAAATGTGCAATATCGTGTATTTTATAGCAGTGTGAACAGGCTGTTAATATGAAGAATGAAGAGTGACTTTACTTAAATCTTGAATATAATCTTTTTTATGGATGAGAACTTTGAAGTTTGAATAATTTTGTTTAAATATCATTCATAACAAGTACAATATTTCATATAGAATGTCACTAATAACTTCTGTGTTATTTTCATGTTTGTTTTACCTATCATGTGATATCTTTTATATTGCAATAAATTCTGAAGCATCTTTATAGGCCATACAGATTTAAAATCGCCGTAAATGTCAAAAAATTGCGATAGTATTAAAAGGCATATAGATTAAACTGTCATTAAGATTTGATTTAAACCGACTTGTCTTATGATAGTGTTTAATGAAGCTTTATTGTGCTGTCAATCTGTTCATTTGAAAAATCGAATGTTTTAAATTTAATAACGTTTTTAATAGAAGAAATGTGATATTTTAATCATGCAAACTGATCCGCTTTTGAATTGAACAATTGATCCTGAATTAACTACACTGTAATAATATCTATAATTGACTTTTTAATCGTGTATTTTTGGAATGATGTCAGTTTTAATAAGAAAATTATTACAATGTTAAAACTTCGTGTTGTCTTTGATGAAACATTTATTTACTTTCATAATGAATTTCGCTATATCAACATCATTAGGTCTTCAAATCTTGTACAATTTTCTTTCCGATTCTAAAATAACCCGAGATTATATTAGTTGAAAATCAGCAAGAATAACTTAATTCATTTATTATATAGAGCCTAGCAGCTATATTAAGCCTACAAATTGGACTACAATATATTCCTTCGTTTTCTCAGTTTATTTTTCGTACTGATAATTTACAGATAAAGTTTTAAAGTTATCATAAACTATACTACGTTTATCAAATATGACTTTTAAACACGGTCTACAATATTTTATAGATTATTTTATGGATAATGAAGGTTGCGCAGTATAATCATGTATATAATGGACTTATGATCTTTGTTCTGTTATATAAACTCTCGTAATGATTACTGACCTAGAAAAATCGTATTCATCGCTTTTATTTCTTTATTTCACTGGCCTAGTTTCTTACCTGGAATATGTATGCGTCTCAATGTTCGTTTTAGTATGTTCTTTTGACTTTCAGAATGTAAATAATGTCGGCTCAAAATGCAGTAAGTAACCGATAAACTTTTACGAGTTGTGTACTGCTGCTCGATTTTTCTCCCTAACTTAAAAGTAGTAGGCTTGTGATCATCTAGGCCTAATTCGACTATATTTTTTATGTTAGGTCTATATAATATTTAATATCATAACTAAATGTTTTGATTCTACAACAAACAACAGTTTAATGTCTATCATTTTTCACAGGCTATCGCTGCATTTTTATAATATATTTGTTTATCAAAGAGTGATAAGATACGTGACGACCTGTACAGTGTACATATTATTAGGATGCAAGCGGATGCGTTATTGACTTTACGCGTCTCGTTACAGTAATATTTCGTAAACTCAATTTTTTAATTGAAATATCAAGTTTAATCATCTTATCATGGAAATGAAATGTTTGTTCATATATGGTAGCAGAATCAGATAAAATCAGATAAAGACACAGCACAATGCCCCATCTCATGAAATGTCTGGCCAGTCCGATGTCAAACGTCATCAGAAAATTATTTTTATCATTTATGTATTATAATTATAATATTTTCAAATTATTATTTTTCTTCACTCACTGAGAATTGATTTATGATAGTTCGTCGGCCTTCAAAATATTATTAGGCCTACTATTCTAGTTTCAATGATAAACATTACAACGGTTATGATATTAAAATGTCAACATCGAAACAATAAAATTTAAACTCGATCACCTGGTCTATATAGGCCTACAAGCAGGCAGAAATCTTTTATGCTATTTAATATATGTTATTTTGTTAGGCCTACATTTAGTATAAACCTAAATGCAAGACGAACATAAAGTTGTTATCTAAAATTATTATAAGAATATGTTTTCGTAATTAAAATGCTATCTCAGTCACATGTAAGCTGAAGAAAGCAACCTTAAGAAAATAATGAAAATTTCTTGACAAAATATTGATGGCTAAGTAATATGGATGTGGACAGATTTTCTAGCATATCCCATATATTAATTAAGATATAACCTGTATCTTCACATATATTTCATTGTTATAGTTTATATTAGTAATGTTTATATTAGCAAACATCTTCGTCACCATAAAGCCTAAACTTAATTACACCCTTAAAACTGAGAAAAATTTATTCAAATAAACCACACAGCTCACTTTGAGGATAAAACAAACAAAATAACAACAACTTTTGATTAACTTACTATAATGAATTAGTTTAATATTATGATAGGTTAAACATTATTATAGATATATCAAAAGTATTTATGAAATAGCATATAATATCAAATCAACATGTCCGTATGTATTTGATAAACACATATAAAATTTTATAGAATATACTAAAAATAAGTCATTAACCAAATATGATCAATATTATTTTAGATTATATCAAAGTTTAAGGAACTTTTACAATCCAATCAGTCCGTGTTATGGAAGTCACTCAACTTGCATAGATCTTCTAAGAACATCTCCTAGAAACTTTGTAGAAATTAATTTTAAACTACTTCGTGAACTTCACTTGAAATTTATATTATAATTACATGAAGCTCAAAATACAAGAGAATCATAAACCATGTTCTGAATAGAAACTCAATTAGATAAAAAAAACACCACAATCTGTTGCAACGTGAAGCACAGTATATCTAGACTTTTCTGCTAGTAAATTCATCAAATATAATTAGAATCAATTGAAAGGCTGTGCATAATGTGCAGCGAAGAATTCAAATACAACGAATTACGTCTATTACGCCAATATTCTGTTGCTTAATAGAGTTAAAAGTCGAAGTTATTTTCCACTTTATTCGTACATATATTTATAATTATGTGCAGAAACTAAAACATAGACGAGTAAATAACAACTTTCTAAATTATTT
Organism: Oconnorella tubifera; assembly: GCA_034700105.1. Lineage (NCBI taxonomy): Eukaryota > Metazoa > Annelida > Clitellata > Enchytraeida > Enchytraeidae > Oconnorella > Oconnorella tubifera. The sequence continues at coordinate 18,240 of JAQIXG010001080.1, read as the reverse complement.
TTAGGAAAGACAAATTTTAGTTTTATTGATTACAAGTAACAAACATTTATAGTTTTGTATATAGATTATATTCTTAGTTTTATTTGCGTCCATTAATAATTAATTTATATATTTTGTTATCGAGTAAAGAACATCAAAGGTCTTAATGTAAATTTTTTAATAAAAATATTAAGCAGCAATGACTGAATTAGTAACATACACTATAATGACATAATTGACCTAAGAGAACTTTATTTACACCAAAGAAAAGACTAGTAAGTAACTTCATCCGATTGCAGTGAAATGAAACTTGTAAATTTGTTTGAATTATATTTGTTAGTGGCATAGCAAAGCATTTTTAATCATTATGACTGAAATTTAAAAAAAACCTGCAAAAAACTAAAGTTTACTAAATTTACTTGATGCAAATATTAATTAAGTTGAAATCCTAACTCAGTATATCTTTTTAAATTACACATTTATGAAATGCAGCATAAAAAAAATAGAAAAGGGGGACAGAATATTAAAACATTGCAGTAAAGTTCTTTGGCTAGCTAGGCCTACATCTAATTATCTTACTGAATGAAATTATTACTTTTATTCTCATAAAATTGTTATAAAAACAAATCTTTATTCTATTATTTAGAATAAAAATGATTAATAGCAGCGTGCTTCTCTCGTGGTTATTATACATTTTAAACACAGTCGCATCTAATTTAATTTGGAATGAACATTACATTTCCATTTATTTTCTGCTACGAGATATATAGCAACAACAATTCAAAATGATTATCTTCTGTTGTAACAATTATAGCATATTTCCAGTTTTCTTCGGAATATTGAATGCAAACTAATACAAATGAAGACCACCGATACTGCGTAAAACGGATTGATAAATACAGTGTAACTTATATATAATATTATCATGAAAACATTTACATCCCATAAATCAACACATCATTAACAAATAACAGTAGAATAATTTACTAAAATTTAAATAGTTAACTTAACATTTCAATATATTTTCATCCTTGATCAAGATTAAATAAATAATATATTAAAGGATTTATGCCATAGCTTTTTATTAACATGATTAAGATCTTCTTATATAAAAATTCTCAAATTCAGTAGTATTAACTATAATTTATAAATATAAAATTGTTACATTTATTTGCAAACAATAGAACTACACATTGAAGAACATGTGAAAAAAACAATACATTATTATAAATAAACTTAGACATGATTTATTTAAAAGAGCAGTCACATTACTTCAATAATTACAATACAGTCATGAGCTTTCAAATAACTTTATCCATATAGCTTCTTTTACCGTAAAACAATTCAATATATACTTGTCAAATATAAAAAAGATAAAGAATTATACTATAACATACATCGTGTACTTCTGTCAGACAATCATCTAAACATAATAAAACAATATTTAATAACAAGCAATTAATTGTCAGTAGATTTCAGAATGGAAATAATAAATTCTTGAATAGTTTAAAAACTGTTCAATTAACTATAGACGAAGAAAACAAAGAATTGTCTAAATAAATAATTATCTAAACAATTATAAAGTAAAATAAACTAATATTTAACATTAACAATATTGTTTAAACAATTTTTATTATTCTAATCATATTGTCTTGATAATTAAAATTTAGTTGAACAAATATATTTACAATGTATAGAAACCAATGCTATTGTCTAATTTTAAATGCTTAAGCACATATAATAATTAATTAGCATCAATTATCATTATTTAATATGTGTATATTAATATCAACTAATATACACATGAATAATTAAATGATTAAAGTATAAAGAATCTAAAATATTTATGTATGGGAAATGAATAAATGTAATTAAATAACATTATAAAGATTATATCTAATTATTGATAAAAATTACAGATTAAAATAACACAAACAGAATACAATATTGTTGCAAGACTTATGGTAAACTAATCATCAAAGTATAACTATTATTTTGAGATTGCCAATTTATGACCTAATGTAGAAATAAGCTTAATTAAATATTAATAAAATATGAACATCAACTCCATGGATCTTAGCTGTCTTTATCGTATTGTTTTTAAAATAATTTCTTGATAACTTTTAAAATAACTTAAAAATGTGCGCATTATACTAATTATCGCTTAAATTTATATAAATGCCGAAATCTGTAGCATTTTAAAAAAACAATCAGAAATAACTATTTAAACAATGATTAACTCGAGGTATTCATCACTGCATTGCAATGACCTTTCCCATCACTAGAATGATCAAACCATTGAATCATTTCAAGAATTTCTATACAATTTCTTATTTATTTGTAAAGTACAAAATTTCAGTTTTTTCTTCATCAGCTAATACATAGAAATATCTGGTTTACTGCAATAATAAAAGTACAAACTTTAGCGCAAACACAACAATCATTATCACTACGTAAAAAAACAAACAAAATTGCGCATAGCACACAATATCTGAACATGGAGGGTATTTCACAGATGCATAAAAAATACAGCCAGTTACCCAACCATCAGACAAAATGTAACTCACACATTTAGCATAAGAATATTAAACATATAAATATCTATAAACGAATATATAATATATATGGTAATTATAAAAGCATAATAATAATTGGTCAAATCTGATACAAAAAGATACCCAAGCAGTAAACAGGGCTAATTTAACTACTTAATTAATTCTAATTATATAATTTACGCTAAAATAACTCAAATCTACGCCCAGCAATATTTAGTAGAAAAGTTTCAAAGCCAATAGTGGAATGCATATAACTTACTCGTAACAAATTTTATACAACAAAACAAAATTTTACATTTATAAGCATTTCAAGAATTCTAGATTAAAGGTCAGAAAATTAATACAAACTTTCATTAAAAGAATTAAGCTATGATCAAAACAATTCTTTAAAAAAATACATAACTCTTTCGAAACAAAACTCATAAAACTTTCTTTAAATAATAAAAACAATTCATGTTAGGCATTTTCATTTACTTTATTACATTACATATATTTCATTCAAATTGATTAAACTTATAAATATATATATGTATAACGCATATAATATATTATATACTCCATTAATAAAACTAGTAGTCTTTTAAAAAATCCAATCGATATCTAATTATAGCCAATCAATAAATGTATTTTAGACTGTACATTTAAAAATCATCCTTAGTACAACTAAAGTACATGATAGGACAATAATCATTGCGTAATAATAATAAAATTAAACTACTACATCTATGAAGATGACATTTTAAAATTTTCATCTCGTCGTACTATAAACTACATTTAGGTAATTGCAATCAAAGAAAGATGAAATTTAAAAGTAAAATGCAGAATGCGTAATTTAAATCTTTTCATTAGATGAGATGCAAAATGTAAAAACTTTGCCTCGACTAGTATTGCAAAGTGAACACACGAGATTCTATTAAATCTCATCAATTTGTACGTTTAAAGTAATTTAAGTAACGTCCAAAGTTACAGATATTATATATTTATTATATCAATAATATATGCACTGCTATTAATTATTAAATTAAATTTAATTCATTGTTACTATAGACTAAAAAAAACCTATCAAACATGATACTGCAATTAATGAAACTCAAAGGATAAAAGACAGAATGATAAATTAGATAAAGTTTGAAGATATCCTACAGAAAAACACTAAATCTGATATAATAATAATTATATATTATCTATAGAAATTTCACACAATATGTATAGCACATATAAAAATAATAAATATAATTGAGATAAGCCAGTGATTACCAAATACCACCACAAATAAACCAAGTGTGTGTTAATATTAAAAAAGAAACCAACTCAAACTACAATGAGAAAGACATCCACAGACTAAAAAATTTCAAACACAATTTCTATTAGAATATACAAGAAAGTTGCAAATAAAAATGCGTTGCAGTTGATAACATTACGCTTTATATATATGAATCATTGAATAGTATTTATAATTTGTTGGTTACTTTGATAGTTATCAGCTTCAAGAATAAAAACTTATAAATGAAACAATCTAGAGATATGAAATTTATAACGAAAGTTCTGCTGCAACAGTCAAAATTCTAGATCAATTTTCATTATTACTATAAAACTTCTACTTAAACACATAATTACTAATCATAAACCTATAATGGAAACGCTTTATATAAAAACTATACATTATTCCTAACATTATCTTAAACAAGTTAAAATAAACAATATTCCCTAATGCAGATAATAAAATTAGACCTAACAACTAAGCCAATAAAGGAGTTCGTTCATTGGTCGCATCCTTTGTAATGCCATTGACTGCCGCGCCGTTATGTGACGCTATGGATGGTGACACGGGAGGGTCATCTTCAGTTTCATCTTCTAGAACAATCTCCTGATGTTCACCGCTGTGTCGAATGCCGTAAAGGAAGTAGATCAAGAATCCTAAACAGAAAATTGTTTTACACTTTAAAACCTTTCTATCTTAAAGATAATAATTAACAAACACGATGATAAACTATGATATATTATAGGCCAGATATCTCGTGCAATAGTACATTGCGTTGTAAACATTTGTAACTATTGTATGTTGCAATCATACGCACCGCTTATACAAGATATTTTATACTACAGGATGCAATTTAAATACAGGATTTTGCGCATTATTTAAACTATAGGTTTGTGACAATTCGAAAAAATTACAAAGTATACAATTTATAATTTGTGGCATATAATTGCTACAAAGATAAAAACCGAATTAAAAATTCTATTTCTATATAAAAAACAATACCATAGGGACATTCCTATGAGAAACATATCAGAAACTGATGTTTCTTGTAAGAAAGTAATATGACGATAAAGTTGATAACAAATCAGAAGACAATCTTCATCGTATAAAGTAGACAATTTGATTGTTACAATTATTTAATAACTAACGCAATATCGCAACATTGTTTCAAAATGTAACATCTGTCAGAGTTTTTCATCCGATACTTGACTAGCCATGTGAAACAAATGGTCAAATTAATATGACATCGGACAAGCAAAACTTACTTGATGAAATAATCATAAAAGATTAAATTCAAATCGCAGCAAATCAACCTTCTAATGCAAACTAATAACGAGATCGTGTCAAAGTAATAATTTCTAACCTAAAAACATCCAGACACCAAATCTAATCCAAGTTAAGTATGAGAGTTTGAGCATAAGATAGACATTCATAACTATACTGATTGCAGGCAGGGGAGGCACAAAGGGAACCTAAAATAAGTGAAATTTAAAAATAAAACTTTATATACGGGTCTAACACACTTGCGCAAATAATATATTATTTGCAGAAGCCTGCAGTCTAGTGTGAAAAACTAAAATACTAAAACAAAATAAGTAGAACTAAAAAATTACACAATAATAAATGAGAGCAATACATTTAATTTATTGTATATTAAAAAGATATAAATTAAATGTTATCAATGTTGACAGCATAACACATACTATCAAAATTTGAAAATGTAAGCACAGAAAACAATGTATGCCTTATCTATTAAACAATCTATTTCTATGCATATAAAAATATATACCGGTACATACAAGAATTACATATTTACAATGTATATATAAAAAATATAAACATATGCAAGAAGAAGGAATGTATACAAAACCTGTACTTGTATACATGAATGAGATTACAAAATGTATCACAATCCGCTAACCAGGAAACCAATCAAAACTATCACACAATCTTTTGATAAAAATCATTTATAAAATCATTTATATAACATTATTTATATAATTAACATCAGCTTACTTTGAATGTAACTAGTTCAGTATTGCAAGGTTGCGTTGCTATAACTATCATTGTAACAATGATCGCAGCTGTTGGCAGAACGGCTAATACGATTGCCCACCATTCACCGTTGCCAATACGTTCAATGCCGTATGCAGCGACAGAGTCAAACCAAACTGTTTCTAGAGCTGTGCATATTCATAATAATATCAAATGCATACTAGTAGATAATTAACAAGTTAAATAACACTTTTATTTAACGAAAACTTAAAGTAGAATAAAATTAATTGAGCATATACACTGCATATTTTATACTTTCAGAATGATCCGTTTTATTTTGATAAAGCTATTTTCTTAATTATACTTTATTTTTACAGGTTATTTGGTTTATTCTTAAATTTTCATTTCAAATAACAATAGTTTAAACAAATATTGTATACTTATAACAAATAACATTGTATATTCTAAATATTTTTTAAAATTATAACAAAAAAATAATAGTATGGTTGTGCCTACCTAGTAAGCCAACACAACACTTGACAAAGAAGCTAGATCGTATGGTTGGGCCGCTTTTGACGACAGGTTTACACACGACGCACTCAGAGGGACTTGGTGACTCGTCACTGGTGCGTGACACGGTCGATGCGGTGTCGTTATCTTGTATCTCAGCATGATGACTGGGAGAAACTTCATATCTGATGCAAGAGCAAAACAAAACGTCATTCAGACATATATCTTTACATATATTTATCTAAATATTTTATCCGTAGGTAAAATTAAAAATTAGAAATTGCATAACTAAAGGAAGATAATTAAATGAAATAAATATATAATTAAATACATCACATACAAAAAAACAATGATGAAAAGTTCCTAGAAGTAAGTATTTAGTAACAATATCAAAATAAAAATCTAATATATCAATCTCCTGCAATGTATTCGTAATATAATTATAATATAATATAATATCGGTATCAAGATTTGTAATATATTCAAAACACTCAAGCAGCTCTGTAGCGGATCCTAACTTATAGTATTAAATAATTATAACATTTCTTAAATTCATAAACCGTACAAAAATTATGATTCTATATAAGTTTGTTAATCGCAGACTACAATGTAATAATTTATGTAATAATTATTACATGTAATAATTTATTCTCCTTTTAATGTAATAATTTATTCTAACAAAAAGACTCAATTCATACACGTAAAAATTAATTGAAATAAACTATCTAGTCCACCCCTACCTACGTTCTCCACAGAAGGGTCACCAATCAGAAGGCACAAGAAACTTTAAAATAAGTATGTTTTTGAAAATATCTTCTTCTTTACCAAATACAAATGTATATTAATAACTTCAGATAATGAGAAATAAATAAAAAAGAAAATCCTCTGAGAGTACTTTATGCGGTTTAGGATATGTGTGTACATAGAGCCAGATACAAATATGAATTTTGAAACAGGATTTCAGAAAAATTATATTGACAAACCTTAGTATAAGTACACAAGCAGCGACAAGAGTATATGCAAGCAATGTTCCTATAGACATCATTTTAACAAGTTCAGAGAGATCAAACATCATTGCCATCAAACCTGAGAGGCAAAAACTTATCAGGATAAAGGAATTTAAAAGGATATATGCAACTGAAAATAATCGCATTTAAAAATACGCATATTTATTTAACATAGAAATATAACTATTAAGTATTGACACTCATAAACATGTGACATATAAACTTTCACAATACTTTTGATATGTAATCTGAACAATGACAATTAATTAAAATATATATAATTTCAATCGTTTAATTTTTTACCACAAATTTATAAAGTTTGATTGTAGAGTGCAAGTTTTATTCCATTCGATTAGTTTCATATTAAGATAAATTTATTCTGAATTCATAATACTAATTAAATCAAGATTCACATTATTAACCTACAAATTAACCTACAAATTACAGCGGTACACATCATAATAGATAACCAGTATAAAATAAGCGAATAAAATAGAAAATAAATTCACCAACCAACCGGCAATGAGCCCGGAGAATAAGGTGGCAATGTAGGGCGTTTTAAAGCGACGACTCATCTTTGCTAAGAACTTAAACAAGAGACCATCACGAGCCATGGCAAATATAATACGAGGCATTGGAAAGATGGTAGTGAGCAAACTAAAGAGATGATAAAGACCAGAACAATGAAACGATAACAGACACACTGAATGTATCCCAATTAAAAAATTCAAGACACGAAGTTAACAGTCAACGTTACTATTACAAACCAGTTAACAATGTTCACTTTTTGGATTTTATTTAATAATTAATAATCAACTTACTTTAAAAAAATATCTAAGTAAAATATTTAAATAATATGCAACTGATCCTTATAACTTGCATATTGACTTCTATTTTTAATAATTACTAATAAGATTACACTTTATCAATAGCTTAAAATATAAGTTGCTCAATACAAATTGAATGAATTTCTGACAGACTAGAAAAATCAAAATTGATTATAACTAATAAAAATATCAAAAATTCAAAAATCTTGTTTTACTCAATCCCAATCATCAATATAACTTAAAATCATCTGTCTTAAACACAGCAGATAACTTTATCTAACAGGCCATGTAACAAATTTTTATATAATATCAAAATTTAAGATGTCTTATGCTAATAACTCCAATCAGTCACTGAATCAATGTTAAGTAAATACTCATAATACAAAATACAATTACAGCACACACAAAACATACTAATAATGATGACTTCTCACCAAGTAAATAAACTGCACAAGGCCCCTACGGAGATGAAGTAGGTAGCCACAGTGTACCCCACTGCATCAAATGCAGGAGGGAGCTGTGCCTCACCGATGAGTGTGTAGTAAGGCACCATCAGAGTGATGATAGTAGCCACACCGATGTATGCCGCACCGCATATAGTCAGACTTACTATGATACCAAGAGGAATGGCAAACTCCGGATTTATTACTTCCTCGCCTTAAATTGTAAATAATCTGTGTTAAATATATTCTGTTTAAATATATTCAAAAGCAACAGTTTAATTATCCTGTACTACAAAGCAACTGTAAAAAAGAAAGATACAGGAATCACAATATCTTTGTTTTTCATTATACTTTTAATTAACTACTTGTAATTTCATTATACTTTTAAAATCAACTTTTCTTCAAATTTATCAAATTTGATAGTACAAGAGTAAAGTAATAACTTTCAAACAGGAAGTTACTAATATACAGTATGCTAATAAATAGCACATGTCAACTAAACCACTATAACCACTTTAATCACTTTAGAACTTTATTTAGAACAACAAATATAATAAAATTTTACAATTCAGTAAAAATCACAAATATCTATTGAACTAGTGCTGATCAATAAAAAAAGAATTAACTACCATAGCATTAAAATAAAAATATAAAAAAAATAAAGAAATAATAACCCGTAGTTGCAATGACATCAAAACCAACGAATGCATAGAAGCAGGTGGCTGCCCCCTCTAACATCCCAGATATGCCATAGGGAAAGAAACCCCCCACACCGTGTTTTGACTGATTGCCACCAACCTGTAGGAAAATGAAACAAAGACTCTCATGATATATAACTTTATAATAGAAAAATATTTGCATACAGTAAATTATCGGTGTTATCATTACAATATTTTGCTGTAATGTTACAATAAAGAATTGAGAATTAATTAGTATATAAAATTGTCATTGCATGTTATATTTCAATATTTTTATATGTTAGCCTTACATTAGACTGCAACCAATAACGTGTAAATAAAGAAGTATTTTTCATTATAAATTACCGCTACCACCAAACTGACCAGAATACCAAAATGACAAATGCATCTGACATATAAAGAACTCGCACAGCACAAATTGCAATGGTCTATCCAATGCAATACCTGACCAGCACGGCGCAACAAAATAAGACATTTATTTTTAAATATTCTGTGCAACTTTTTAATTTTTTATACCTCCGCTTGCGTTAATTCCCAGTTCTTAGGGTTTGCTTGAAACGAGCCACAGATGATAATAAACGCCACCATAGCGAGATTGACTAACGTAAAAATGTTATTTACAAATGACGACTCTTTCACACCAAAACATAATCCGACTGTAACAATAACACGGAGCATGTGGAAAGAGAATACGCACAATTTATGTGACAATTTACAATATAAGTTATCATACTGATTTCTTATCACGCGTATGTTAAACTAAAATCACAGAGATGTATATTAAAAATGTAAACGTCTAAAACAATCCACCGTGTAAAACATCATCAGAAGTTGAAATATTAATCTCATCATGAAATTAAAACTACTTTAGTCTACATTTATGAATTAGTTCATATATTTAAATAACAATCTATAATTAGAGCTCAAAAAATGACCATAAGGTAGACTTTTTCCATTGAAATTTAAAAAATCAAAATGTCTACCAAAAATTAATTTAAAAACGAAGAATGGGAAGGATCTATATTCTTGAAGCTGCTACTTATGATAATGCCATTAAATATTACTATCGAGTTGTAAAAAGAAAAACTATTAAATAACTAATCAATTAATTAATCAGTTATCAAATTACAAGGATTAAGTATAACACTAAATAAACCAAACTAATTATAAAAACTTCATTGATGCCATATTCATTCTGTTTATTCAGAATTTAAGTTGAATGGAATACAACCTGGAGTAACTAATTTAATTATATAACTAATTTACAGCTACAATTGAAATAACAAATAAAAGATACAATTTCTTCACATCACACTGTTTTAATTTTGTGCTTGATTTTATGTTCAATTATTTAAATATTTTGCTTAATAGTCACATAAACATATTTATAACATAAGAATTATAAATATAAGCATTAAACATAAAATCTAAACTTACTGGCAAATAAAATGGTAATAGCAAATGCGAGCAGATCTGGATATTTAGAAAAAGACTCAACATTTATTGGCATATGAGTCATTGAGAAGTCAACAATGACTCCACCGGCTATAGAGTCAATGTAAGAACTTGTAGCACGAGCTATGCTGGCTGTGCCTATCAGAAAATCAGACATATTCGATATAAAATATCAATATTGTATCAACTGATACAATTAAAAATCAACAGTGGCGCATGATTATGAAAATATTTAAAAATTTAATTCTTTTAAAGTGATTATATAATCTTTTTTATATGTAAGAAATAAATAAGTAAATACATACCATATAAAATTTAAAATAATTAGCTTGTAAGCAAAGTGATAGAGCACTGGACTCGGAAATAACAGGTCCAGATTCAATTTCAGTAAAGCCCACTACATCTCTAATATGATTTCAAAGATATATGAATTTAAGCACCTTTAATAAAGTGCCTGAATTGACAGCTACATTTGACATATCATTCAGATAACATAATAATACAATTGTTAAAATGAGATTTATAAAGAAACAGGAGGATACCTATGACATATTCGAGTATGAGATTCCAGCCAATGACAAAAGCCCACAGCTCACCTACCGTCACATAGCTGTAGATGTAAGCTGAACCAGCTCTAGGCACTCGTGCACCAAACTCAGCATAACATAGGCCTGGTCAACAGCAGTAATAATTCATCTAAAAATTTACTTCATTAGTCAATAGAATAGTAAAAAATATGAGAGATGATAATTATTTAATGTCAGATGATAATTATTAATATACAATGTTCAAATTATATAAACATTGTAATTAAAGTTCAATTGTAATAGTATTTCAATTAAGTTTTGACATCTTATATTTAACATTTTGATATTAAGCGTCTAAAGAGACGCAGCATTTATAGAAATAATATAGAAAACAAGTGTTTAAAAAAGCAAAATAAGATAATAATATAAAAACATACCAGCGAGAATTGAAGCTAATCCAGCAATAATGAAAGACACAATAATAGCAGGACCGGCAGTGGCCTGAGCCACTTGACCGATTATCACATATATACCAGACCCTAGTGTACATCCTATCCCTAAAACAACGCATAACAAAAAATTGGTAAGATAAAGAAATCTTCAATACATCATAAAAAGCAGCTTATTTTTCAGGGTTCTAGGACGTTTGTATCAAAAGATGATTCGTCAACAGCCTGTTCATCAAGGACTATTCTTAAAATGTACAATTCTTATAACCCCTAACCCTAACATTCTCATAACCCCTAACTCCAACCCTAACACTAAACGTAACCTTAAACCTAACAAAGAGTCTTTAACGAACAGTCCGTTGATTAAACATCTGCATAACATTTTTCAGTATAAATGAAAGTTGGATCATTTATAAAGTGAATTCATTCTGTCCAGATCCAAAGCATGTAAATCTTTAACTGAATATCATCAGAAATATCCGTTATGAATAACAAGCAGACTTTAGTTTTTTGCCTTATAATTATATTAACTATGCTGTTAACTGTACAAGGAATCGTACAATGATTCCATATCATAACCAATCTTTATCTCATAGTCGATGTGTGGATTACTTACAATCTAAAGCAATAAAAATATTCACTTGAATGTCTTTAAGTACTTTAAATTAGTACATACATATATTTCAATTTTGGTCACTTTGACAATTTGATCATTGCAGTAAGATCTGTTTCTTAATGTTATACACGATCACATCATAAAATATGAAGTCATCTGTGAGTTATAACTAACATTACCTTGAATCGATTAGTCATTCTATTGTTATGAGAACATATTTTATAGTGCATTTTATGTTGCAAAAGACATAATTGTTATTGTATTCTGAAACCAGCTCACACATGAGCACACCTACACTGTCATACACACACACACACACACACACACACACACACACACAGAGCTACACACAGACACATGAACAGTCACCGACACAAAAAACACATGACAGTTATATAAAAGCAAACAAGAGAAAAATATAACTTCGTAGGTTAATAATCGAATTAATATTTCATACAATTACATCCGTAATGACAAAGTCACCGACTAATGACGCTCAAACAATTCTTGATAATAAATCATAACTATTCAAGTGCTGCGTAAGCAAATACAAACAGCACAGCAATTACAAAACAACATTTATTAAGTTGACTGTACCTACATCATGAAAATACACATAAGTAAATCTTATGTTACCGTTACAAACTAATAGTTTAATAAGTAATCCGCTTAGTCAGTATACTAAGTTAAAACTTAATTACTAATGAAATAATATTCCTGATGTATTATTAGAGTTTAGAACAACAGAGTTAAAATGTACAGAACGCAGTCATATCAAGAACCGTCACAAGCATCAGGCGCGCCAACAAATCAACCCTAACAATTCATTTAATAAACCTAACCATAACCAAAATTTATTTTTACTTCAAACAAAAATTTAATCCTAACTCTTATTAACTCTAAGCTGATTAAGGATAAGGGGTTAATGAAGAAAGTCTTCATATCAAATTTTAACAAATTAGAATAACGGAATATTCTAAGCACTAATAAGTCAAATAGAATGAAAGAAATTGTGAAAAATAATCGCAAATAACTGAACAATTGAAAAAGCCAACAGCACATTTTTTCAGATTTTTTTTTATAAAATCACAGAAAGCCTATAAATTAACAAAACAGGTCATCAGATTTTTAATGCACAATCATTTGTTCAGATATGTTCACGATATTTGTCATGATTTTAATGATAGAACATTTCGAATATAGAAACAATCATAAATTAAAATTTTGTACTGACTGATCATCTGGTTATTTAAAATAATACCCAGATTATCATAATTTGCACAACTCATACAGGATATTTGCAAAACAAACTACTAGTAGCTTTCAAAACAGACCGAAAGTGAAGTGGTAAAACGTACAAGGAAGCCAGGAAGTCATGAACATTATATGAATATGATTTACTAAGAGACAACTCTACTAACATTATGGTTATTAATCAGTTACTTACATCATTATAAGTCTAATTTAATAGGCTACATAACAAATTTCTTAAAAACGAAAAGTTAACAAAATATCCTTTCAAAATAAAACAATATAACTATTGCCACAAATTTATAATCTAGTAATAATAGATATTTCTCTTTTAAGAGACTTCTTTGATATCAAGTGGGTCACTTATTTATAATCTAATCAATTTAATTTGACTATAATAATATAGATAAATTTATTGAAAATGCATATTCAAGATTCTTATAATAATTTGTAATAAAATAATATCCTAACAAAAACATTTAATCACAATCTCAATTCAGGATATAAGATTTTAGATAAAGAATTTATACAAAAATTTTAAATTTTATAATTATAAATCAATATGCTGAGTAAGCACTTATGCTGAAGCTTTATCAGATATTTAAACTGAACTTACATCAATTAAAATATTGATATATCCTATATTAAGTTATTAATCATATAATATTATCAAGACAAGGAATTTGTTATGTAATAATATTGTAAATGTGCTTAATACCTAACTGCTAGCATATTTTCTTATTTACCTGGTGTATTTTTGTTTTCAATAAATATTTTCCATTGCTCTGATGCTAATACAACTCTATATTTTAAATAATGTACATAAATAACAGAATAAAGGGCATAATATTATAGAGGACTGACCTAATGCAGTGAGATCAAGTGTAGATAAAACCCTAGCGAGACTATGTTCAGCTGAACTGCTGTGTATTGTCTTCCTTCTGCTCAATCGTCCCATAAACTCATACAACATTCTGCCAGCAGACATTTAACTCTGATGACAGACTTCAACTGATATGTAACAGACCCTGTTCCAATGTTGATTAAGATTTGACAAGGCCAAAACCTTGACACTGTAAATGTATAAAAACAGTTTTGTTTATTTGCGCAGTATTGAACATATGTCTTAAAAGTTTAAAAAGCATATATTAATACTATAAATGTACAAATAAGCTTGAATAATATTACACATGAGAAAGAAATTACAGTAAATGTCGTTATAATAAATGTAACATCTGTTTTGATGTTTAAGGACAATGCTCGATAACTTTTTATCATAAATAATTACTCAAATATTTCAAATGTGTAAAACGTTGTTAGATCCTGATACAAAACAATGCGGTAACTACAGAAAAGTTAATTTCTAAATGAATGTGCATGCTGTTTGTCTTTCTAATAGAACAATAAATGACTGTAACAGGACTTTGCTAAATAGGCACTAATTAAACATGACATCTTGTTACCATTTACGTAATAAATAATAACAACATCAATTAACTATATTTCCAAAAAAGCAATAAATAATATTAATATGAATTAATTATTTTGCCAAAAAGGGAATAAATAATACTAATATGAATTAATTATATTTAAAAAAATGCAATACGATCAATTCCAGAAAATACTACGTAGTAATCAATAAGTAAATTTATTTTTCATGATAACTGTGCTGCATATCATTTCTCTTCGATGCTGAAACTAAGTTTTTTTAAAATAATTCATAAGGTTTTACACTGACTGATGCAAACAATAGTGCATCTCTATGTCTACATTATACTAATAAACGTATACAAACGTATTACAAATATAACATAACATAAAACAATTAAACTTAATAAATATAACAATACTAAAGATGGATAATAATAGAAATATAATAATGAATCTCAAAAAACTTAATTTTTTTTTAAAAAGATAATGGTTTGAAAATCTAACATCTTAGAAAAAGTTTTAGATTTAATTAGAAACAAAAGTTAGAAACAAATCTTCTATAACATTAATTAGCGTGATGAGCCAAGAATTCTCGGAGATATTTTGAGAAACAAAATTCTAATAAATACTTTCAAAATTAATACATATTTTTTAATTCAAATCACAACTAAATAGACCTACCTTCAAATGATCTAATGCAGATTTGCTTCTTTTATAACACTAACATCATTTATTGCTGAATGTCTGTCATTAATTTTAATTGATTTAATATTTACACAGGAATTATCTCTAAATAATGTTGTTAGTTGATTACCAGTAAACACACTAGAAAACAAAAAACACTGTTACTGAAAATTTAATATCACAAAAATTAAATTTGTTATGTGCAACACATTAATCTAATTATCAGGTAGTCATTTTTTTCAAAATTCAGGATCCATATAAAGGGATTGTAATTCAAGACAATAAAATGTAATTTGTAACTGTATAACGATTACAATTGAAAAAAATAGCTTGAAATTATTAATTCAGCTCATATATAGCACAAAATAATTTTAAACAATTTAAAATTATTTAAAAACAGAATTTAAACACTGCATGTAACTATATTATCACTACAAAAATAGGCTATTTAATATTTTTATATATTGATCTTCTATATTACAAAATATTAAACTATAGAATAACTATAACATACGAGTTATCTTATTAAATATTAAAATTTAAAATAAAACTTCAAAGATAAAATATCGCGGTAACGTTTGCAGATAAATTTATCTAGTTATTCCAATACACTAATTGATAGAATAAATATAATTTCTAAATTCTTTAGATAAACGTACAAGAATGCAGTTTTATGCTCACAATTATACAGTTTATAATACAATTTTTAATAAATTCCAATACACTATTTAATTATTATAAACTTAGAAATCGTATAATTACTATCTCATATACTTTATGCCATAAACTAATCCTATTGTTATTATTATTAATTACTATAATTTGTCCCCATCAGTACATCTTTTATATATAACAATAAATAATTACAAAGTTATCACGTTCTAAATAAACTAGCATGACAAATAAGCCACGCCCCACTGTGACGACCCTCTAGGAAATAATTAGGCAAGCCAGGGTCATGCCGCAGTGATAAAAGTTTTGAGAGTCAAATAATGAATCACATGAATATACGACCATAACAAACTACACCTCTAATAGTCCGCTCTCCCGCTTATAATTAATTACAGTTCTGTTTTAACTTTCTGAGAACAATTAAACAATTAACTTAATTGCTTAGTTTACATTTAAGACAATTGAGTAAAATTGGTGTTAAATATCTGTTGCGTCAATTATACAATTAACTTCATTGCTTAATTAACAGTTAAGGTACGTCTGTTGCGTCAATTTTTTAACAGCCAAAATCTAATGTTGTTTAATGATTTCTTAATTAATAATTCATTATAATTGTTTCTGACTCAAGGCTTCTAACAGGGCTTTTCTAATTATATCTCATTAGATGGTACTTGTATTCTTAACACAAATTATAATAATTTGTAAATAAGTAAATATTCTACATGTTGTCCCATTTTGCTTAGTTGTCAAAACCTCTACAGCGGGTCAACAACCTCTACAGCGGGTCAATGACCTCTATAGCGAATGACATATATAGCGGGTCAGTGACCTCTATACCGGGTCAACGACCTCTACAGCGGGTCAATGACCTCTATGACGGGTCAATGACCTATATAGCGGGTGAATGACATATATAGCGGATCAGTTATCTCGATATCGGGTCAGTGTTCTCGATAGCGGGTCAATGACCTCAATAGCGGGTCAACGACCTCTATAGCAGATCAACGGCCTCTATACAGGGTCAACGACCTCTTCAGCGGGTCAATGACCTCTATAGCGGATCAAAGACCTCCATAACGGGTCCATAACCTCTATAGCGAGTCAATGACCTTTATGGTGGGTCAATGACCTCTATAGCGGGTCAATAACCGTTATAACGGATCAACGACCTCTAGAGCGGGTCATTGACCTCTATAGCGGGTCAATGACCTCTAGAGCGGGTCAATTACCTCTGTAGCGGGTTAATGACTTCCATAACGGGTCAACGACCTCTATAGTGGGTAAAAGACATTCATAGCGGGTCAGTGACCTCTCTAGCTGGTCAATTTCCAGTATGGCGTGTCAACGACCTCTAGAGCGGGTCAACGACTTCTATAGAGGGTCAGCGACCTCTTCAGGGTCAATGACCGCTATTACGTGTAAATGACCTATATAACGGGTCAATGACCTCCATTACGGATCAATGACATCTATAGCGGGTCAATGACCTGTATAGCGGATCAATGACCTTTATAGCGGGTTGAAGACCTCTATAGCGGGTCAACGACCTCTATAGCGGGTCAATGACTTCTATAGTGGGTCCATGACCTCTATGGCGGGTCAATGACCTCTACAGCGGGTCAATGACCTATATACCGGGTCAATGACCTCTATAGCGGGTCAATGACTTCTATAGCGGGTCAATGACCTCTATAGCGGGTCAATGACCTCTAAACTAAGTCATGTGACTTCTATATCAGGACAATGACCTCTAAATTAAAAGTCATGTGACTTTTAATTTAAAGGTCATTGTTCTGCTATGGAAGTCATAGACCCGCTATAGAGGTCATTGACCCGTTATAGAGGTAACGGGTCAATGACCGTTACAGTTCAACATATAT
>JAQIXG010001079.1:0-24631 GCA_034700105.1 Oconnorella tubifera | reverse complement strand
TATGCCTGGCAAAAGGGGCCCCAGATTTTTTTTGGCACAGCCGCACAGGGCCCCCTAAATGTTTAATCCGGCACTGGATTAATTATTCAAATTATTAACTAAATAATCTAAAGATTACTGAATATTTATAAATCTTACTTTAGTCCACTGAAATGTAACTATTATCATCATATATTATTCACTGTATTTTATAAACAGCAAATATTTTACAAGTTTTATCATTGAATGAACGTAAGATCTACTTTAGGAATGATTGACGCTGCAAGCCTATATTGTTTCTTCAGCAGTTTACGTGAGGCAGCAGCGGATCTAGGCAAGCTGACTGCAAGATTCACAGGCTTCTTTTTAGGCCTACTAATTCATGCAACATTGATAATCCAATTTTAAAGTTCTTATATTTTTGTGGCGCAATCATGAGGCTATAATATCTTGATTGGTTCTCTTATACTTAATTATTGACTGATAATCAATTACAAAAATGAACGTATTATCTGCAGAGCAGTAATGTTTAACCTGGCAGCAAGGCAAACACCATCAATTATTCAAAGTGTATAATAGTATTTTCATTTAGAAAAAAAATTAAGTTACTCAAACTTAAATGATGTCTCAGAATAAAAGTTTAGAAAAGATTATGAAGATTATGAAACAGAGATTTCAAAGCCAAACTAATGTTACTTGAATTACTTTATTTCATTACGGTTGAAGAAACCGTTACTTGTACAACTACAATACAATACAATACAATATTTTATTTCGTCACAACAATATTATAGCAATCATACAATATCATTAACATGGTCAATAATTATCAAATTACTAAGTAAGTCTTAAATAAATGCTTTGTAGTCAAACAAAAATCAATATATATTCTCTCTTAATATGTCTTAAACCATTTAAAAGTTGTTATATATGTAAATATAAGTCGCTCTATATGTTTTGAAGATTTAAATTCTGTGAAATCAATCATGTTGAAAGAGAGCATTTTTATTTCTATTTTATGATATTTATAAAAAAACCGACAGCAAATTAGAGAATCGAAAGAAGTCTGTTTATGTTTTACAATAATACGAAATTATTCATTTATTCAAAATAATTGTAATTTTTATTATTTGTAAGAAATGTAACGTTGATTAAGCAGACAATATTTATTATAATATTATAACTATCTGCTGGTAATTTAAAGTGTAGGAAATGAAATTAAAATTAGGACTGTACGGAAAATTTGCGTCGTGTTCGTTTCAGCGCCGAATAATGCCTTAAATGAACTATCCGTATTTGGTCTAATAGTGAAAAAAATCGTCATTCGGTACAGCCATGATTAAAATCATAGCACTAGAATTGTTATACTAAAGTAAAGTCAAATCAAATTTAATCACTAAAATATTGCTCTATTAATAATTATGCAGTTTATGGCTTAGAATTCAATATTTCCAACTGAAGAAATTTTCTTCCCCAGTATTATACGATGTCACGCATGCAGGGAAAGTTACAGGAAACTCTCGGTCAAGTAGGATCATCGACTCGTACTCAGATAGAAAACATGCGACAGGCCTGGGACAGAGTGGCCTCTGTCGAAAATGAAGCAGGTGGCAAATATAATTAAATATTATTTTTTATTATTGTCGGATCTAATTATAAGAGATAATTTTATTTATTTGTTCAGCTAGTTTTCAGAACAATAAAATAGAAGTCTTAATATACAGGTTTTTCCTTCTTTAAAGATTTATTTTGTACAAATTTAGTCGAATTCGAATATAAACTGGAAGTTGTGAGTTATAAATCACTGAATTAAGCATAAAACAGTCACTCATCATTTAGTTTCTGCACATTAAATTCGTAACATATCACTAAATAGACATCTTGTGCTGATGTGACATTGTGAAATAAACATATAAAAAGGTCTTAATTATTCCATACAATATTTTATTTACATACAATTCTATTAATAGCAATGTGATGTATAAGTTTTGATTGACAGGCGTGCAAGCCCCGCCTCTGATGGGGGAAAAGTCAAACCAAGAACTAGAACACAGAGCGCAGAAAGGTAACTTGTATTTTACAATATTATTAATTAATAATGCTTCATGAATAAAAAAATTACTTGCTAAAGAGTGCAGCAAGTCAGTGAAATATTACTAATCTCAAACTGATATTTTTGGTTTTGAGTACTAACCACTACATCATTGAGTGTTAACTTTCAATATGCTAGCATAAACGGCAATTTGTGTGATGATTGCAGCTTGAAATGCATTTATTTAAATTTTGTATTTATATTACATGCAATACACTTACTTTTGAAAATAATAATATTTGTAGTCTCATAATTGTGATTATTATATTGCCGGCATTTTCAAAATAATAATTATGATTATTAACATATCAATGATAATGATGATAATGATGATGATAACAATGATGATGACAGTGAGTGAGAGGCTATCAGAGAATATCCACATAGTGGCCAATGAACCGTCACTGGCGTTCTATCGAATACAAGAACACGTCAGGAAAACATTACCTCAACTACTCGATAAGAAGGTTAGCTTTCTTATTCTCTGTTCTTTCTTCCTAATGTACCCTTCTACAAGCTTTTAGTTCATTATCTTGTCTTTTTATCTTTCTTCCTGATGTACCCTTCTACCAAGCCTATTGTCTCAAATAAGTTCTATCATTTATTGTTGATTGAAAGTTTGAAAATCAGTTAAAGTTTTATACTCGGCGCTTGCCCCCCTCTCATTCCCAAAGTAAAATAATTAACTGCTCTCCGTGTTAAGAGTGAAGCGTTCACTCATCACTTGATTTATACACATATAATAGTTTTTGTGCTGGTATGACGTTAAACAACAGTTATTTTACCTACCTATTGTAGCATGAAGTACAGTGTTTGTACAAGAAAGTTCAAGGAAGTTGTTTTGATACTGAATATGCCGTCAAGTCAGTCTAATAGCTTCATATTAAACTCAATAAAATATTTACATTTAAAACCAATTTTTTTAAATTTGAAAATGTTGGTTATTTGTATACACTTTGCTGAATTAAAGTTTTTATCAAAGATTTACAAAAACGTCAATCAATCAGTTAATTGTATATTGGATCAATGAACAAATGAATGATATTTTAAATTGACTGACTATAATATGTGCATCGGTTTTGTATAAAACTGCTATTATATATTAACTCATTATAATGTATTAAGTTATATCCGTTTTGAACCTGGATCCTTATGATTACGAGTCTTAAACCCTTACCATTTAGCCAAAAGTGTAGTATTGTTATCTAATCAAATGAGTGTTATCATGTTATCAACTAGTTAAATGAGTGAACATTATCATTTTCAGTGCACTCACAACAATGAGTGCAAGTGCTGCACATTTTCAAAGTGTTCAGGATTTATTAAAGAACTCTATGTTCATGAAGCAACAGATACAGTATGAACAAGCAAGAAAGTAGGAAACCATTTAATGGATACATTTATTTGTAATTTACATTTCTAGGGGGGTGTGGGTGAATTTTTATAAAAAAATTAACAGTTTAGAGTATATTTCATTTTTATCTATCCCTGTACTTGGATAGACATAAGTTTTGCATCATAACTAATAATATTTACTATTTTTTTTGTAAAAAAATTGTTTCAAGAGTAATGGATAAATAATTATAATTTTGATTAAATATAGTAATTATTCATGTTGTTAGTATTATTATTATTGTTATTGATACAGTTTATGAAGATAAAGATATTTTCAAATATACTTAACCAAAATTGACTATATTATCGACTGAATATTATTGTAAGGTCTATAATAGTGTTTCATAAATATAGGAACTATATTAAAATATTAACTGGATGTATATAACTATATGACGTATGTAGACAGCAGAATAAAGCCAAGTTAAGTATGTACAGAGGAGCTGCTATGACTCGCACCCAGACCCTCGACACAACAATGAGTCTGACGAGTGAGAGAGAGAGAAGAGCTGAGTTCACGCAAAGTGTCCAGATACCCAGCACCACTTCATTGTACGTTGTTAATATTCTTACGTAGAGAATTTTATCTTCTGTGATAAATTGTGAATTTTACCTCTTACTTTTCTCTTTGTGATAAGATGTTATTTGAGGGCAAGTAGTTATGGTCTAATAGGAAGAATATTTAGTGGAATGTGTTTAGGTGTGAATGTTATAGATTATATTGACAACATTGAAGTCATCTTTGATTTTATATTGGAGTTATTGAATTGTAGCATGGCATTTGATTGTCATATTTTTAAATAGAGCAAATATTATAATATGTAATAATTATAGAAATAATCTCACAATAATAATAATTTTTAAAGTACTAATGTTTGTTACTTTAATTTTTTCAATTTGTAATAAAAATTGGTTGACACTTATACTTGGCTTGCCCAAAAGAAAATAATTTTCTGCTCTGCTGTGTTAACAATCAAGAGTTCACTCATCACTCGATTTATACACACACAGAGTTCATAACGTGTCAGTAAATAGATGCATTTGTGCTGATGTGACGTTAAACGATTATTAAATTAAATGTTTTGCTACAGAAATTACATAGAGGACACCCCAAGAGGTAGATCATCTTCATTTGGTAATAGAGACACTCCTCAGAGTGTTCCATCAACGAATGAACAGAAATAAAACTTTTAGAACTAATACAACAATTAGAGCATTATTTGAGTATGGTATAGGATAGGAGAGTAATGTTTATCATCATGGATGATAAGAATACAGAACTTAAGGTTGTGAGATTATAACCAGATAAAATAACCATATATAACCATAGGGTGCCTAACCAAACATAACCATTGGTTGCATAGAGCATGGCCATTTGGTTGTTTATCATGGGTCACAACCATGGGACTTGTGGTTAATTCTCTATCTAGTCAATGTTCAATGTTTTTGTTTTATGCATTTGTTGGCTTAAGGCTGATAAATGCACTGATGATAATGGCCACTTTGGTATTTTGAGCAGTTTATACAATCGTGCGTATATGTTCTAAATATTAATTGAAGAGCATTCCATTTAATGCAATGAATTTTATCTGAGAAAATCAGAAACAACATTTATTGGATTTAATTTTAGTGTGTGAACTGCTACAATGAATTTATTGCCTAAGGGAAAAGAGTTCACAGTTCATCTATACAATTGTACAATTAATAAGACTTTTAATTGTATAATTAATAAGACTTTTTCATATGTACAGTATATGTAAATATGTGAGAAATTAGCTTGAGTATGCACTTAAATGTAATATGATAAAAATAATATTATGTAAATAGGAATTTGACATCATAAATTTTGTACATAATAATTGCGTAAGTGTATTTACACATGTCTATTACTGATATAATATACTTACAACTATTATCATTGCAATGCTATTTATTATTATACTTAATTGTAATCATGGTTATTTAATGCCTAGTTAAATAACCATGATTATATTAATTTATAAAACACTGCACATTTACCTACAATAAGACTTCCTAATGAATATTACACAATATAATTAAATAATATGCCATTGTACAATATACATGGAGTTTATTATTAACTAAATATTCTGTCATTCTGAATCTAATATGCAAGTTACTTAACATACATAATATAGAATTGAAGCAGTAGTGGAAGTAGAGATATGCATTACAGATAGTCGACTCCTTCACTGAAATAACTGAGTTCTTGTCGAATATCAACAAAGTGACATCATTTATGATGTGCTTGGTATCCTCATCATAGGCTACATTGGAAATATATATTTTATATTTTGTTGTAAAATTACATTCATGATTAAAGAAAGTAATATTATTTAATCATTAATGATTAACGATTAAGAAAAATAAACACAGCTTGTGAAGCCTATAGGGGTTGCGGGTAAAAAATTTACCTGCAGTCAAGCAACGTGGCAACACTGTGATTATAATGCTGCAGATTTATGCAGCATTTCATTGGATTTTGGATAGGGATTTTTAACATTATTATGAGGTAAAATGATTTTACATCATTTAATGTTGTAAATATACCGCATGCCAAATACCACATTATCTCAATGCAGTGTTCTATAAAGGATACTGTGTAAAAGATATTATTTTAATACTCAACTATTTTCTGTCAGTCCAGCAGTTTATTCCTAGTTTATATATAATATAGGCCTAATATAATTAGGGTTTAACAAGATAAATAATATAATAACAATAATTATAATTGGTGTCAATAACTTATAATTACACAGTCTTGAATAAGTTGGGAAACAATCAATGTATATAATGCAGCAAAAATTTATTGATCATAATTTCAAATATAAACAAAATGATAAGATTAAATACTTTTCAAAAAATCAAGCAAATTACTCCAACAAGAATAGTGTAAGTTATAAATTTGAAAGAATAACATTTTATATAAAGAATTCTAAAACAAGAAATTATAAATAATCAATATTTCACAATGGCATCACAATAACTCGTCTAGTGACTTTTAGTCTATAACAGACTATGTCTACAGATATTTGGTTTTGCAATATTTGGTCTACCAGCATTTGGTCTACTAGGACATTAAGGTTGAGGTTTATGCTAGGGTTATTCCTAGGTTAGGGCTAGGACTATGGCTAGAGTAGACCAAATGTCGGTAGACCAAATGTCAGAAGATGCAAAAATGGTAGACCAAAAATCTGCAGACGAGTTGTCACAGAACTCTTTTACTAGCAAACAAGGGAAAACAGAATCAAATCATGTTGATGATGGGTGAAACAAATTATTAATAAAATTAATATTTATACGGCTATTTGGATACAAATGAAATTAATACACAATATCAGACATATGTGTACAATCTGATATTTTCAACCAATGTTTTTTTAAACTCTCCTATCGTATTCCTCACAGTACTCAAGTCATTGCTGACAATGTAGACATGTTCCAGTTTTCTCATGTGAGCTTTCAGTTGAGACAGATGTTGATCAAATTTAACCAGAGCAGCAATAGTTGACTGGATAATAATCTGTATGGGGACTTTATAAGTACCTGAAAAAAAATACTGTTTTGTCATAATTCTTAGTAAATATCAGATATAAGTAAAATATATGATAAATACAATATATTTAAGCTTATTGATAAATTATAAATTACGATAGATACAAACATAGTTTATATATCATAGTAAGAGAAATAGCATCTTTTACGAAGAACAATAAATCGTCTGGGGCTATCCTCATATAGCATGACAATCAAGCTGCAATTGTTTTCTACAGTAGGTCTATAATTAGCACACAGGATTAGTATAACTTACATAATATTAACTAAAAAACTCACCTGCACCAAATAGAGGCATGGCAATTGATGGAGAACCTAAAGTATTGTTTGCCTCCAGTAAACATTTAAAGTAAGTGTCACGAGTTAAAGCTTCTACTTTCTCCCAATCATGTTTCAGTTCACTCGGGTTAGGTCCAACTGCATGTACTATATGCTTTAATGCTGGAAGAGTACTAAATAAATTTCCAGTAGATGTCGTGTAGCATGTACCAACCATCATTGAAGTATGACCTCGAATATGGGCTTTACACTGTTGTTCTACACTAGGGCCAGCTGCCTTCATAATTTTATACGATAATCCAACTTGACAACTTAATTTCTCATCACAAGGACTGACAATAACTTTAACAGACTTCAAATATTTATTAGTGGGATAAATCATATCATCTCCGAGCATATACACATTAATTCCCTGAGAGGTTGTGAAATGAAGGAAGTCATTATAGCCATTAACTGTCACTATTTTGAACTTTAGATTTACAAATTGTGATAATCCACCACTGGCTTGTGATTGACTTGTTCCACTAGCTTGTGGTTGATTTTGCCAACTGGATTGTTGCTGACTTCCTTGATTATTCGACTGACTCCTTAGATCATATGAAGGACCGCCTGATGTCATTGCCGGGGCACTGAGTGGTGTCTGACCTCCACTTTGATGTCGTGTAGAATTCTGCTGTCCACTCTGTGCTCCTGGTCCTCCTACTTGCTTGATAGCATCTGCATAGCTCGTCTTAGAACTAGAACTAGATGTTCCACTAGCAGTGGAGGTAGAACGACCAAGATATGGTTCTGTCAACAGTGATTCTATCCAAGATTTTGTTTTATATAAATCAACGAACCCTATTATTCTAATAGAAGGTTTTTCCGAATGCTTTAATATTTGAATGTTCTCATTATTATTCTCACATTGAATTCTTGAGTCTAGTACATTAATATCAACAATTTTCGGTATAGCTACCTCTAGAACTCGAACTCGTGTTTTCCATGATTTATAACAAGCAATAAATTCATTCAGTTCCAATTGACTTGATGCTTTTGCTTCCACATCAACTAACATTGGATTAGAAGTAGAAATGGCAGTCAATGAGATAAGATTAGTAATTAATTTTTTATTTTCAGCCTTGTCTACAAAACGAGTCATTATATAAGTATGCACATCTGTGTCAACACTACGAATTGTTTCGTCTAACGTGTTTGATTCTTTGGGCACTGTGACCCCAGCGTTTTCATTTGTCTTGCCTTGATATTTCC
This sequence comes from Oconnorella tubifera, assembly GCA_034700105.1. Lineage (NCBI taxonomy): Eukaryota > Metazoa > Annelida > Clitellata > Enchytraeida > Enchytraeidae > Oconnorella > Oconnorella tubifera. The sequence goes on along the minus strand of JAQIXG010001079.1, from coordinate 16,059 downwards.
CTTTTTTGTAATCTTGTAACTTTTGATTACTAGCACTTGTGGGCAATACTTGTGAATTGTCTGAAAGTTTACTGCTCGCCACAGGCTGACTTGTTATAATTGCTGGATTTCCAGAACTGCCATAGTGTGAATCATTACATGTAAACGAGCTACTGCTCTCATTAGCTTTTAAATCATCACTTGAACCTGTAGCATTATCATCATCGTCATTAGATCTAACATATAGCTGACTTTTCTTAAGCTTTTCGTCTCCTGTAAGATGATGATTTTTCTTGTTTCTCACAGGAAAAACAGGAATGGATCCACTTTCAGGTGTAGTGCTGGGCTCCTTTTCTGCACGTGCGCCATATTTTTCAGTCTGATTACCTGCTGTTATCCCAGTCGTTTCATTCAATGGTATCTTGGGTTTTGCACCACGATTAATAACTTCATTACAAACATGATCTGTACTTAAACCAGATGCCGATATATATCTGCCTACTTCATTGCTCTTGTCTATTGCTCTATTCTGCAATGTTTCTTCATGTTTTAATTGTGTCTCAGAGCCCTTTATATCTGCTCTTGCAACCTCGGGTTTGGTTTTACGATTTATACCATTTGATTTTTCTCTTTCAGAATTTTTCGCTGGGGAATGTTGCTTATCTTTTACATTGCCATTTCTTTCGTCTAAATTGTTATCATGTCCGCATTGATTTGACATGCATTTAAGTTTCTTGAATATGTGCAAAACTTTGTGAACATCTCCCGTTAGTTCACATCTATTCTTCTCATTTTCGTTCAATTTAACATCATGCTGCAGCAGGCAATATTCAGAGAATTTCTTATATTCTTCCTCCTTATCCATTCTCATGTCCCTCCACCATTGCGCCTCAATTACAACAGTTATTTGTGATGAAATCAGATTTGAAGGAACCTTTAAAATATAAACTTGTTACAATTACAATATGACTCTTACACATACAATATGACTTTTAATAGTACAATGTTACATTCTGTAACATGGAAAAGTACAATGGAAATTGTACTTTTCCAATTGCTAAAAGTACAATGAAAATTGTGAAATTAAACAGAAATGAATATGTTATCGCATATAAATAACAGTTTTGTCTACTATGCTAATTTTTGTCCAAGTATTATTTTTAATTCTAAAAAATATATTTGCTACCAAATCATCACTATTTAGTTTTATATTGATTTTATTGCAATATCTCATTTATGGGTTCACTTTTCATGGATCTGTTTGAGACAAAAATGTAAATATTATAATTGATTGGACATGTTGCAACATATCTAGTCAAAATTATCGTTTTAAATTTGTCAATATTGAACACCTTGTTGAAGTCTGAACCTCTTGTAACTATCAAAGTGCATATTTAGCAGTAAACACATTAAATCATTTTATTATATACCAATCAATAAGTGCATACCGTGCTTTAAGAATAATTGAGGAATAATAATTAAATAACTGTACTAGCAATACATAACCATAAACTGACATCAGCCGATTAGAATAGCAAAATATCTTAAATACTGGAGCTGCGTTTCAAAAGAAAATTTTAAAATATTGGGTTATAACTTATAACATGAAAATGAAGTATTGGTAATACAATTTTATGTAAAAAAATAGGCAACAATATAGAACAAACAACAGCAACAAAATTTCATCAAAAAGCAAATTCTTCTGCACATATAACTGTAAGAATAAAACAAATATAATGGAATCTAATCAACTCCAAAAACTTAAATTATATCAAAATTTAAGATTACCTTTTCAGTTGCCTCAGACCTTTGCAAGTCTTTATCTTCTGATCTTCTAACTTCCAATCTACTGGCAGGGTTCTCTATTGCATTACTTTGAAGGTCAGTGCGATGTTTTGCAGCTAACATTACATCACCAAACTGCTGGGTTTTCATGAACCGTTGTTCATCACGTTTACTCAGACTTTTAGCTTCTGTATCATGCTGTTTATCTTGTTGCCTATTGACTTCATCCTCATGCCGTTTACCCAAACTCTCAGAAATAGAACCTGGGCCAGGTTGCCTCTGATCAGGAGCATTTTGTACCACTGAACATCCACCAGCCTGTAAATTATGATGATGCATTCCATTAACAGAATCACAACTAAGCCCACCCGACTCAGTACCAACATTAATTCTTCCTTTCCGTTGTGGTAAAGTATAAGAATGTTTAATGATATCCCCAGATGCATTATTTATTGAATTGGAAGTAATAGTTGAATCTGATCCCGCAGATCCAATACTAGACTGACTTGCAGGTTGCATAGGCATACCAATCTCAGAAGTACTATCTTCATTAATGCTCCAACGGAAAGTTTCTGGTGGAATATTTGCATTGATACTGTTATTTAATCTCACAGGAACAATTCCTTTTGGCGCTGCAGTATCACAAGGCATCGGAAAGGCAACGCTAGCTGACATAGTAAGATCATCAAATATTGCAGGTTCTTCATCTTGAGCATCAGATTGCCTATGAGTATCATCAGTAAAATCTGTACTAGAAGTCATATCATAATTACCAGCATGATATGACTTCTGCTTTTTCTCAACTTTTCTTCCTGGTTGAGGCTCCATTGATAAATTCTTAATATCAACAAGATCATCAACATCATTCGCTTTCTGTACCTTACCACTGTTTTGTGGCGTGACAGAATTGTATGTAGATGAAAGGCTGTGATGTGAATCACGCTTTTTAGCTTGTGATTGTGTTCCCTGTAATTGAGTTTTCACAGTTTCCTTATACTGTGAAAAATCTTCATGTTGCTCAGTTTTTACTTGATCAGATGCCTTTGCAAGAGACGCATTCGTATTTACATCAGCGTTATCTGAACATTCAGATTCTTTACCCCTTGACACACTCTTATTAGTGACAACAGGATTATTATTAGATTTCTGATCCAATGTAGCTTTTACATTATGTGATGATTTTGAATCTCGATCTGGCAGTGATCTTCTAGATGATTTATCTATCTCAGGACTGCCAGGTACTGTTGATACAGTGTCATCATTATGTTTATCTTCGTCTGGTTTATGTTGCTCTTGATCTTTCACCAAGTCTTTACAGCTTTCACCTGCCTCACTCTTCAAGCTCTTTTGGGTCTTTTTTTTAATTAATTCAGCAGGTTTTGAATCTTGACACAGTACACTTTCTTCTTTACAATCCCTACATGTTGCATTAGATACATCAGGTATATCCATAGATCCATCAGTTGTATCCATCCTTCCATCCCTCTTATTTCGATTATCCTCTTTTTTACCAGTTACCTTTGACCTATTATCTATGCTCAGATAATCAGAGCCAGATCCAGAATTTGTGACATTACTTTGCATATCATCTTTCGCATTATTTTCCCTTGATCTACGTGCAGTACGTGTCTTGTCATGTGTAATGCCTTGTTCACTACTTTGCCTATCCACTTTACCAATACTCTCATCTTTTTTAATCTGTTGATCTGTTTCGTTTTTCATTTCCTTGTCTTGTAATATATGAGTTGACCTCAACTTAGTCGAGTCGTGTGATTCCACATTCAAACCATCAAACTTTAATGCCAAGGGACTTGTAGGCAAACTTTTATATTCCTGACCAACTTTTGAAACAGCTACATCATTATTCTTTATATCTGAGCCTCGACTCGAATTACTTTGCCCAGTCAACTTCCGATTCGATTCAGATGACAGTGAATCAGCTTGATCTGCTTTTGACAAAGAGTCACCCGTAGATCCAGGTCTACTCATTGCGGGACTCAATCCAGGTCTACTCATTTGCATTTCTTTTCCTTTGATTCTAGCTTCAGATTTTCTATCCCGTACAATGGGACTACCGTATGGTAAACTCTTAGCCATAACTACCAGATATCTGCTCACTCAAATCTTACTTTCTTTCAATTGCATCAGTTCGGGATTCATTATTTACAGACTTTATCAGCAGATTAGTATAGGCCTAGTGTTTTTAGGTTAAATTTAACCACACTTATAAAAGTAGCAGTTTATCATCAGAGTCAGAAATATACCATATATCTTTAAGTCTGTATTTGACAATATAACTGAATTTCTTTTAATCTAAATATCTATAGGAATACAATATAAACCGACTTGGTATATTTTTGGTCTATTTTTTCAGAAACAAAATCAATTTCAGATCTATACTAAGATCTTCCGTAATTCAATCGTACAGTCAGTCAATCGTCTGATTAATTTATTTTATATAATATGTATAGTGTACAAGCCAAGAATAACTGATTATGTTTATAGATAAACTAATATAATTAGGTCCAAGTGATAATTTTTAAATTTTTACGACCCCCTCCCGCCCTTTGCCCGCTTGAAAAAGAAGGGATCACAAAAAATGAGAATAAAAAATCACAAATAACTCATATCACATTTTATCATATTAAGTCATAGACAATTTGTTAGAATTGTACAACAAAAGTTCACGTTAAAATCTCATTATTTCAACTCCCTTCATTTTTAATATTAAACAGTATTCTAAATCAAATTTATGATTATTTTTAATTTACGAAAATAAATAAATCTGTTAAATTAGCGTATAATTTAACAGATTAAATTGATTGGACAATTTTTTTAAAAAGACACAAACTAATAACAATTTAAAAAATAAAAAAAATCAACAAAAAAGAAAAACAAGAAAGTGAAATAGAAAGTAGACTGAAAGTTCAAAGTCACTAGGGTTTTCCCACACTTTGCAACTTCTAAAAATAGACTGCTTAAACGAGGCATTATTTATAGCGAGACCCGCCTCATTTACTGAATGCTTATCTCCAAATGAATCAAAAAACTTAAGTTTCAATTAGGTGAACGCTTTAACTTCGTTTCACTGCTAAAAATGAAATAGGAATTAGAGGCAAGATTAGCACGAAGTGTGATAAAATTAATTAATTTGAGATAGTAAGCGGAGTTAATGCGAAAATCTCGAAACCTTGCTCGTACTTCTAAAGTTTATATTGATTGTTCAGACATTTGGTTTAATTTATCAATTCACTAGGCTCGAATTTATACTAATTGTTAGAAAACTAGCATTTTAAAGTAAATACTGTATTATTTAATATAACAATATTAATATAATAATAATTAATTTAATATAACAATATATTGGTTTCACTTAGGTGGTGGTTAAAAGGATGGCTACTACTGGACGTTACGGGGGGGGGGGGACATGTACTTGTGGTTTTTGCTTGTTTGGGAAGGGGAGAAGAATAGAATTCTTCTAAAATTAAAGGGGGGACAGTGACCCTTACAATAACATAATCAGATCACATCATAGTTGGATGAAGTACATGGGAATTCTTAACACTCTTTATTGCAAACAGTTTAATGATTATAATTTACTTTGGTTTCGGTTGATAATAAAAGTAGGTCTACTAAAGTAGTTTATACAGTTTTTATTAATAAATCAAAAATAAATACCATAACGATAATTAACATTTAACTAAACAATGGTTAACATTGTTACAGCTAGTTTGTTCATTTGTTTCATCATATTAACTAACTACAAGTTGCAATTTTTATACATATTGCGCCAGTGGCGCCGCCAAAAAATTGACTAAAAGGAGGCGTCCTACAAGTTCATTGCCAAAAATGTATTCAACTCAAAAATTAGAGTCCAACTCAAAAATTTGAGTAAATCCCACGGGGGGGACTTCTAAACTCACACATTTAATATTACAAAAAAAATAGCTCAAGGGGGGGAATATAACCCCACACCACCCCAATCTTTCGCGTGCTCCACTGCATGGCTCTATTTATAAACAGAAAGGATAAAAATTTCTTACAAGGGAATTTTTACGTGAAGGATTTACTGGGAAAATACATTGTATTATACCTAATGCTTGGTTTTATGCGGTATTTGACGGACTGACTTGTATTTCTATACAAAAGTGACTTCAAATATGAAATATTATGCCAGAGAAAATCAATATTGTGTTAATTGAATGTAAAGATTGACTTTGTTTTGAAGAAAGAAATATGTTTGAGAGATATTGACAGAGATATAGTTAAATTGATAACATTATGCGGACTGGAATAAAATGAAAGTTGAATAATTGAATAAGATATTAGAGAATAATATTTGATATGGGGTAATAAATGGGTAAGTAATTATATGTATTGATGCTAAAATAAGAAGAGTTTTAATTTTATTAAAATCAATATTTTATTGTCTTTGCTGTACATTGATTGATTGAATATTACTTAATTTTTGATGGGGGGGGGGGGGAAGGGAAGTGACACAAAATATTTATTAACCTTCATTTTGTCGAAGGAGAAGTGATAAAAATTGTGTAAATACAAGTATGATGCATTTTAAATCTATTGAATCTAATATACAGATATAATTTCTAAGTATATGAAATGTTAACATTACTACATCTTTTGTAGATAAAACTCGATAGTTTCATAAATCGTGAATGGTTTTTATCAGCCAATACATTTGTCATTCATTAACATCATAATCATGACATCTCACTTTCAACATCTCAGAGATCGTGTCAATGACATCACCCAATGTCCCATATGTCGAGAGGACCTTGTACATCCCAGAGTCTTTAGTTGTCTTCATACATTTTGTCTCAAATGTCTGGAAAGATATGAAGAATACAGTGAAGAAAACCATCGCATCCTCTGTCCGCTCTGTCGTAGAGCAATCGAAATTCCTTCAGGTGACTTCTCCGCTCTTCCCAGTAATAATTTCAAGTTAAAACTTCTCGAATTAAAATCTCTCCCCAACTCTGAAAGCACAGAGAGTGTTCCAGTCACAGTGGAAGTCACTTGCGAAAACTGTCCACTTTTAAACGAGACTTCAATCGCTTCTCTTTTCTGCGTGGGATGTTGCAAGAACCTCTGTGCACGTTGTCGGGCTTTACATGATAATTTGGGAAATAAATGTCACAAGATTCTGCTGTTGGAGGAGAAACCCAGCAGTGAACAGCTGATGAGGATGGCAGCGATCTACTGCGAGGAGCACGGAGACCAAATGAAGGTGTTCTGTGAGACTTGCTCAGAGGTCATGTGCTACGAATGCAGGGTCAAAAAACATCCTGAACATGTGTGCTTCGATGTGGATGACTTGGCAAAAGACTTTCGCGATATAATTTCAGAGTATATAAAAAGTGCAGCGGCACAGGTAAAGAGCACTAGATTGTCGCTGGAAACTTTGAAGGGAAACTGGAAAAGATTTGAGATGAGATTGAGTTCCGCTAGAGCCGAGGTCTTGGTTGAGGCTGAGAGAATGAAGGAGCTCTTGGAAAGACATCACAAGTATCTTTTTGAGCAGGTTTTGGCGTTCAGGGATGAGCAGAATGAGTGGATGATGGCTAAGAGAGATGTGTTGGAGAAACACCTGGATGCGTTGAACAACTTTGAGATGTACGCCCGTGCATTGAGGGACCGTGGACCGGCATATGAGGTGGCAAGGAATGCTGGGATGTTGAGAAGCAGGGCAGAAGAGTTGGATAGGAACAGGCTTCAGGAACAGGATTGGTTTAAGAGACTCAATATTCCGTATAGTCCAGTGTTTATGAAGACTTTTGGAAGCGAGTTTGAAACAAGGAATCTGATTGGCACAATTCATTTTACAGGTATGTTTTAATTTGTTAGCAGACTCAATTTTTGTAATGTATTTAGCAAAGCGATTTGTAAACTAATTCCGAGTAAAAGTTATATAGTCTGAATTTTTTCCAGATATTTGTTTAAATATATTTTATTATTACGATATTGTATTGAAATTCTTTATTGTATAAATTGATTTGTTGGATATGTTGGATACGATTTTAATATTTTGTAAAGGCTGTCATAGTACATTTTTTAAATTTATTTTATCTTGATTTATTACAACAGCTTCTAAACGAGAAAGTAATCTGATGATGAATTCATCCAAAGTAAACTTGGGCGCTAATGTTTGTGTTGGAGCGGAGTGCGCAATAAACTTTGATGATACTCTAGTTCCCAATTCTACCCAACTAGAAACTGGTACCGGTACTTCAGACGCGGAAAAAGATGCTAACACTGAAAATACACTTTTGGAAGAATCAAAGGGTGCAAGACCAAAAGTAAGATCTGAGATTTCTTGTGATAAAGATGATAATTGCTGTTGTCAAAATGAGAGTGATTTTAATCATATTGATTTTGATCATGATGATCATGGTGTCAATGTTGATCATAATCATCATGTCGATGTTGATCACGATGAATATGTTGATCATGATGATAATATCCATATTGAAGTTGATCGTGATTATTACCTTGATGTTGATCATGATGACCATCCTGTCGATACATCAAACTTGCCTTACCAAGAGCAAAATGCTGAGCATTCAGAAAGTCACAATATCGATGACGATCAAATACCATTGACTGAAACTGACCGATTGTCTAATAATGAAATCTTTTTCCTTGAAACGTCCCAAGAAAACGAACAAGATACTACACTAGATGAAAATTTTCTAAATGGTGTTAAAGAAATGAACATTGAATTACAAAAAAAGAAAGCCATTTATGATTCTAATTTCAACAATCAATTTTTATTTCAACAATTTTTATTGAAGCATACTGCTCAAGTGGCTTCTCCATGTAATGTTCGTTCAAGCAAAGACGCTCAGATTTTGAGTAGGAAGGCAGAAGCTGCTGTATCGAAAACTAATGGCCAGATGAATGTTGTCACTAGTAAAAAAATTCAGAAAACTGACACGGAAATTATAAGCGTGAAGCTAAAGGATGATTTTGATGATGATACACTTGTAGAGAGAAATAAGAAAGAGCAATTGTTGAATAAAGATATGCTGAATCAACTCGATAATTTCATGCAGAATGAAGCTAACTTAGTTAATGATGATGTTCTAACTTCCATTGATAAAGAGCTAACGACTCCTGGTGTAGCATCAAAAACAGCACCACCTCAACAACTAATGGTAAATGATACGTCTGTAAGACTTCAAGAAACTAGTGATGATGATACAAGTGTTAATGAGTTTGGCAGAATTACAATCTTAAACGTAAATGGTTCAATGTTGGATCAAAGTGTGACATTTCAGCGACTTGTGACAAATTCAGAAGAGCAAAACTTTGACAAATCATCTATGACTGCAACTGAGAAACCTAGCATAGTAATGTCATCTGGAAATGCCAACAGTAATGCATCAGCTGTAAACCTAGCGAATTTAACCATTTCAGAGAATTGTCCAACCATATGTAACGATGAAACAATGATAGATGAAAAGGATCACTGGAAGGAGTACCAGAAAGGAATGAGTGAAGACAGCAATGGTTTATGTGAAGATACTTTACAACCTCACAATTCTGCTGCGTTCACACTCGATGTTGATGTGTACAAGCACATCACAAGTCATTTCAGAGAAGAATATGATGATCTGCTCTCATCTGCATTGAATGTAAGATCTGTAGAAACTGGTGACTTACAGGTACCTGTAATGAGATTGAAAGTCCTGGCTCGAAGTAAATCAGAACTGGAAATATTCAAGACTAAATACGCCTCATTGAGAAAGAAAATCTGCTTGTCTGAATTTAGTCTACCAGAAGTTGGCGTCAATTTTGAAACGTTAGAAAAAGCGTTTAAGAAGGAAAATCATGTGCTTCTTTCGTCTGTTAAGTCGTCTGTTTCTTTCAATGATATTTTATATATATGTAGAGTAGTGGGAGTGAGTGAAGCTGATATTGAAGCGATAAAAAGACTGATTGAGAAGCTGTTCAATAAGATGAAAAAGAAAGGAACACAAGAGGTTGTTTTGAAGGATAGGTTCAAGGAAGCAAAAGGGGTTGATATCCCTATAAAGAATGGAAAGACTAAAGCAAATGGTGCATGGGTGTCCCCAGAGGCAAGTGCCTCGAATTTGGATTTGTTTCTAGATAAATATAGACGACACACAAAAGAAAGTATCGACAAAAATATGAGATATCAGTCATTTTAAATATGAGACTTAGTCATTTTAGTGATTTTAAAGGGTAGTTTTATATCTTTTTGTCTGTATATTATGCATGGCTTCTGTAGAATAATACGATGTATACGTAAAGTGGTAAACTTTGAAATGCTTTTGGTTATCATTTAGTTGAGATTGAATATGTATCCAACAGTATGTGTATATAAATTCTTAAATTTATAAATTTGTAATGAAATTATTTGTTGCAGCTAATTAAGACTCGTTTCTAATATTACAGTTATTCGTTTTTATCGTAATATTTTTATCTTTATTTATAGACTGTATATTGTTGCTGCAATATTTACTCTAGGTGAATATTTGCAATGTTTCTTGCCTTTTAATCTCTATTTAATGGGTATATTCAAATTAGATTAAATTTTTAAGTTCAATTTAATTTTTGTATTTAATAGTATTAAAATTAAATTTACATATATTTTAAATAGTGAAATTAATGAATAAGCTATTATATTTTACGATCATTATATTTTTATTCACACTCAGGAAGCGTAATACTGAGACTATAATATTTGAAAATAACTGAGTTATTTTTATATTTATTTATTTAATCGCTTTAGTCATATTTATGCCTTAATTTTATTTTCAAAATTGACTCTTCATTAGAGGTTTTATCGCTTAAACTCGTTATTTGTTATAAATTGTGTAAAATGACAATAATATTAAGTCAATTAAGATTGAGGTAAATATATGAGAAGTTTTTTAATTTTTTGCTTTTTACAGTAATTTTAATGTTTCTGTGTTCAAAAATTGAATTTTTTAGACATTATTTTCATAAGTTTTTTTCTAGTCAAAATAAATGTGTATTAAGGCTCGCTAGAGCACTGAACTCGGACACGACGAGTCCGGGTTCGAATCCCGAATAGCTCACTATTTCTCTGACTCGCTGCACCCTTTAGTTTTAAGCTTAATTTAACGCTACGTCCGAGACAACATTCATATAATGCGGTTAAACAGATGTTAAACTTAACCTTATAAGTTAATACCGATATACACGTATAAGCATCGGGCAGTTATGATTGTATTATATAATTGATCTAATTAATATTTTACAATTAATAAAATTACAGATCTTTTTAATACAACAATGTTTTGTTATAAAATGCATTCAATTAACAGATTAAATAATAAAATAGAAATGTAAATTAAAGATCAGACATACAGTCCGTTTTAACTAAGCTACAGTCGCATAAACATCTCACTGTAATCATGCAAAATTATTCTTTGCAATTATCAGTATAAAAATGATAGCACAGAAATCGAGTGACGAGTGAATGCTTACAACTTGACGCGGTGAATAATTCCCTTCTGGGAATGACTACGCAATCGCTTACAAAGCTTTCCCTGGGTTTTGTTTCCAATGGGAAAAATACCCCCTCCTAAATTTAAATCTAACCCCCCCTCCTAATTGGATTTATTAAAAAAATAAACAAACTATGCAAGAGTCCAGTTAAAAAAACATTATTTTTCTTGGATTCAGTTTTTTCTTCCTAGCAAACATCCAAATCTCTTGTCACTAAAAGTTGATCTGAGCTGAAACGCATCATAGCACAAACATATTTACCAACTCACTGTAATCATTCACTTACTGTAATAAGTTTAATCATTCTTACATATAATAAAATACACCAAAACAATACTTCTTTAGCTGCATATCTAGTTACATCACGCAACGATACATTTGGTTTACATAAAACGGATCTTTATGAAACTGAGGTATCATACTAGCGTAAACTTTTATTTATTTATTCTAAACTTCAAACATTGACAATAAATACAAAATTATAAAGTTAACGGCTCCTATTCACAATCAAACTTTAACTTTAAAAAAACCTACATAGAAAAGCAAATAAGATGTACTCACGTATCCCATGTACATCGCTAGCGTGTCGCTGCATGCCCTGTGATGTATAGAAAACCTTCCCGCAATCTTTTATATGACAGACAAATGTCGCTTGAAAGCCGGCCCCGTATGGCTTCCCATGCACTTGTCTCTGATGACGTATCAGATGATCATTACGCGAGTAGCTCTTGTCACAATCGCTGTACTGACAGACGTAGTCTTTCTTTAATGAACATCGACTGGTTGCTTTATCACTCAGAGAGTCCTCACTGTGAACCTTTTATTGCGAATAAAATGTTTTATACAAGAAAAAGTTCATCAGAGTTGGTATGTTGATAAATATAATCCCTTCTTTTTATATATTTACTGAGTTAAGACTCCAGTGTTCACTCATCACTTGGTTTCTACTGACACAGTTCACAACATATAACTAAATAAAACTTTTGTATTGAAATGACATTTAACAAAATATTTACAAAACTAAAATAATCACTTTACGATTTTCACAGATTTTTACAACTCACAGATTTTCTCTTTGTCCCTCTCTCTGTCCCTCCCCCTGTCCCCCAGTCCTCCTCCTCCTCTCCCTCAGTCCCCTCCCTCTCCCACTCTGACTCATCAGGGGATAAAGCGACATCATCAGCGTTAGCTAATGACGCGTTGTTTGCGTTTGTGAGACCAATGTGGCCGACATCGTTAAATACAGCATAAGACTGAACTGTTTTGGCTCTATGGGAATGACGTCTATTTCTTGTCATCTTTATAGAACATCATAAATATTCTAGATTTTGACTCATTTAATGCAGTACTGTTTATATCTAATTTATTATATAACGTCACATCAGCACAAAAGTAAGCCATTTTAAACTTGGTGCACAACAATGTAATGATTAATGAACACTTGAAAACACAATGTGATAAATATTTTTATAAAAAAATTATAAATAGCTTTTGGACGATTTATATGCATCAATATAAAATTTAAACATTTAAAATATCGATCTTTTCTAAACATTAAAAATAACATTTCTCACTTTATTACTTAAATCAGAACTGCATTGTTGCAATGTTCCATCATCATCTTCATTATCATTATCATCATTATTATCATCATTATCTTCATCTATAACCATAATGTCTTGACTATCAATATTTTCACTTTTTAAAATTTCTTCTTTCTCAAATTCTTCCTTGTGTTCATTCGACTGTTCGTCTGCTACATACGAATATTTGCTATTTTCATCCTGAGGCATAAAACAGAAATGCTTTCAAATTTATTATATAATATTTCAGCATTATTTGCAAAATAGCTGAAATGCATTTCAAACAAGAAATAAAACAGATACAAAATATAAATAAGATATGCCAACCTTTAGTAACTTTATTCATTCAAATATTCATCGTGATTGTAAGTTGAATTAAAATCGACATTCAGAAAAAACAATGAAGTTACACACTCTCTGCTTAAAATGCAGATATTTCTTACACTGTTTTCAATTTTTGCCACCCCCATCCATTCTGCATCAAAATCGATATTCCCTTGCATAACTTTCCCCCCACCCAAGTTCCTGCCACCTGCCATAAATGATTTCCTGCCAGCTCGACCGCCCCTACCTCGGTAGGGAGATCTAGACTGGTTGAAATTCTTTCTGGTAGTGGCAGGTTGGTAAGATGATTGGTAGGCACTGGCAGGATGATAGAAATCATTGCCAGACTGATAGGAATTATTGCCAGACTGGTAGGAATTATTGCAAGACTGGATGGCAAGCATTTTAGAAGACTCCTGATTTGGCAAGCAAGCGTCTTCACCCAAATAATTTTCATTTATGTGAACGATGAATATATCGGTGTCGTCGACCGTTATACCGACGACCCCCTGCACCTTTAGGCTTGCATTAAACGTCAAACCATTTCTACATAGAAGAGAAATAGTGTCGCGAAGAATTGCCTGAACGCGCTCTTGTTCCTCTTTCATTCTACACGAGGGAACTAAAGCGAACAGAATCCTTCTTTAATTACATTTTATTATATTTCGTTATTACAAATTGGTCGGTGGTTATTTAACCTACTTATGTTTTTTACAAATTATTAAATAGATTGCATATTTATTTAAATTAAATCAATAAATTATTTACACGCAATTTGCTTGGAATAAACAAAAGTAACGAACCGAATTATATTAGTGAAATAAAATGATGTAAATTATATAATAAGAGATTAATAAAGTAAATATGAAAAAGAGCAAATAAGATAAACACGGAGGTAAATACAGCCGTCGATAGAAACTCGCTTACAGATTCATACATTGTTCAGTTTTATCTCTAAAATAGGCTAGAATGATATATTTAAGTTCGATTTACACTAATTTACAAAAGGCACTACGATTATATGTGAACATGAAGGTTTATACGATAGAAACCCGTTGTACTGATAAACGCCGGTTGTACAACAAATTTGACATATGTTAATTGCATCTATAGATATCGACTTATTGCTGCATGTGATACATAATCATGATACATTATAGAGTGTATTATGATAGGCAAACTAGCCATATTATTTATTATATACATATTGTTGATTGCAAAACATATGTATTTAAGCCTATTATAATAAATCAAGATCTAATGGTTAATAAGCGCATTCACAAGCCATAAGCTACTCATTTAATTCTGCTTTAAGAAATACGAATACAACAACTTAAAGTATATATACTCTACTAATTATCAACTGCACTATCAAAATTATATAATATTCTATTTATTTCAAAAAACTCGCTAGTTTTATAAAAAAATAATAATATTTTGTAGCAGTGGTGTCAAATATCGAAATGGATTAAGGCTTGCGCTTGTGTTTTGTTCATTCTCGTCAGTTATAATACTGTTACTAAATTCAGACAATAAGATTGTAAAAACATTATTATGAATAATGAACACTAATGTAACGTTGACAAAGTTGTATTGATGATATTTTTGACTCAAAAAGTCTGCTAACTGGAGTGTTTTCTTCAACAAGATAAAGGCTTTATAACCATGTTTGATAATTAGTAAATTATAATTAATACAATTTAATATACGTTTGTTTTAATGTGTTCAGTTTTAGTCATTGTGAAAATATTTAATTAAAATTCACTTAAATTCAACGAATATTGTGTATTGGTTAAATGGTTTAATCCATCAATGATTATCTATACAAAAAGCATAAAAATGCTTTAAAATAATCTTAAATAACCAACAGAGGTCTACATGATGCGGGTTTGCTTCATTATAAGTAATCTAAATATAAATAGATCTACTTATATAAACATTATCTCTAATCTAGGCTAAGTGTCAGTATAGATCTAATTATTTAGCTTCTTTCAGCTAATTAAATGTTTATATCGTAGAAATGAGAACAAGCAAATCAATCAAACACGACAAAGAAAAGAGTTATTATTTATGAGTTTTTAGCTCATGAAGTCACATCAGAAGTCTTAATCATATCACATCGTAGACTTTGATGCTGCTGTCTATCAGCTGCGTTCAGTCACGAAAGCGTTGTAATCAATTACAACTAATTAGAATTATGTCTTTTAATATCATTATTTCAGAAGTAATGCTCGTGATGCGCATTTTATGAATGTTTATGGCGCTATGTCGCAAATTTCTAAGCAGGGGGAATGAAAATAAACCAATAACAACTGCAGTATACAGCTTCCTTCGCATTTATATAATATTATATGCTCATTATAATGTACAAACATACTGAAATATTATTCCAATGATTTAATTTTAAAAGCGACATAGCTTGTTCGACTAGATATCTTAACGTCTGAGTAAAACTCAAATTATTGATGTGAGGCGAATCTCTCACTTTCACTTCGATCTGAATATTTTTGCAAATGATTATTTCACAACTTCGAATATGTTTTGTTATATTGTACACCGTAAGGCAGGAGGCTTTTAGATGAAGATCATGTTGCCATTATAGAGGATAAGTTCAGCAAATGGATAGTTTGCAGTTCGTATAAATCATTAAATGTAATTTACTATACATTTTATTCAAGCAAAAACTTAAAAACTAGCAGAATGTTTATATTGATATTAAATTGTTGATATACAATGTTGAATAGTAACAGGTGATAAAACACTAATTTCAATCATTGGTCATATATACAAAAGTTGTAGTTTAATAAAACCTTACACGCGTATTACTATTAAATGAACTCAAAAATTGATTTTTAGCAATATTTTTAAA
>JAQIXG010001078.1:0-24632 GCA_034700105.1 Oconnorella tubifera | reverse complement strand
GCTGTTGTTATTGTAATAATCACCGTAATAATAATGCATTATTACTAATTGATAATATTATTGTGTGAAGAATGTACATACTATAGTGTAGTATAGTATATCATTTTCCAATCAGCATTTACCCATCGCAATCAGCAAATCAGCAGATCAGCAAATCAGCATTTTACCCGTGCCCCTTTTTTATATGTCCAAATGAAATTTTTATTACAAACTGTATAAATATTCCCAGGACCTTTTAATTCAACCAAAGTTTTACTAATTTGTTAGCATTTAAATCATGTATACGAAGAAAACGTCAAAGGATTTTAGGAAATTTTCTTTTATTTAGTCTTATTGAAGGAAGTTTCCTTTATTTTGTCATATTTTAAGAAACGTTCCTCTATGTAGTCCTATTGTAGGACGAATTATTCACGCTTTCCTCTTTCTGAACCCTGATCGATTTTTATGAGAAGAAATTTGACGAGAACCATCTGTGACAGGGACAGAAAAATTGACAATTTTTGCGATATTGTAATCCGAGCCCAGGGCCGCACTTTATGAGGAGCTTTTCTGTGATAATATTAATTTATTTAATTTACTTTTTGATGTTTTATAACAAGATAGTTATAAAACATTTCGCTCAAACTTATCGGATTAAAAGTACGATCCAACAAGTCGGCCCCGAATACATTAAGACGACGACAAGTTTAGTAGGCCTAACCATAACTCAAATAATCCTAAACTGAACCCGAAATCTAATCCTAATCCTAATTTTAATCGTAAAACTAACCCTAACTCAAATCCTGGACTTATATATAATAACTAACAGACGGGGACAATTTGTCGGGTAATATATATTTAATAATAATATCTGAATAAGTTGTTGATTTTAGAGACCTATATAATATTATATAAGCTAATGTAATATTATATATAATATAATACTCTGAAGCCTATAGCAGAATGTTATAAAATCATTAATTTTTCGTAATATATTTTCATTTCTGACTCAAATCTAAACATTATCCAAAGTCAAGCCATCAATCATATTTCCTTGTCATATTTAATTAGTGCTTTGTTTTTATATAGGGGGTGGGGAGGGAGGGGTTATTGGGTCGAATCTCGTTTCATAAAGAGGTGGAGGGGGGGCATGTTATTCTTTTCATTTCCTGACGATATATAAAAAATTGTAAGGGTGGCTAGGTGGGGGTAAAGGAAGGAAAGGGGGTGGGAAATAATGTACTGTTTTACCAGGGGTACCGTAACGGGGGGGGGCATGGGGGACCGTTTCGGCGCCCCTGGTTTTTGCGTAAAGTTGAAGGAGGTGGAGTGACTATAGGAAATATTTTTCGCAAAATGTTTTGGTATTATGTAACAAGAAGTATTTTTAAGTCTAATTTATGCCTTTCTCATTATGATAACCCAGAAACCTAACTAATATAGAACAACCTTGATTTGATCTCTTTAATCTGTTATTTATTTATTTTAATTTAAAATCTAAATTCTTAATTTAAATTACAGTACTGAAAATATAAACCAAATCTTTCACATTCTAACCCTAATATCACATTTTTTTACACAAAGACCATTAATTTCACATTAACGCTCTTAATTCGACATTTTCTCAAACATTTTTCCAATCTTCTTTTTTATGTCAAAAATAGACATATATATAATAAATTTTGTTTGCTCAATGAAAACGAATAATCTCTGATCTGTATTTTTGAGTTTATTTCGAATTTCGAGCATAACTCTATTTATCTTTGATTTATTAAGGAAATAAAACTATCTAATCAGATCTCATCTTTACTTTTCCTGCTAATAATGTAAAATATAAAGCTCAGTAATTGTCCCAATCTTTTTACTAAATTATTTTCCGAATGACGTTATATTAATTACATTAATGACATTGAGTTTATTGTAGATTATTATTGTTTTGCATTTGTCTAAATACTAGACAAAGCGAAGTGTTTGCAAATCACTTCAAATGGTTTCTATCATCGCTTCACTTAAGTGATTAGGCCCAAGGGAGGGGGGGGGGTAGTAGAGGGGGGTAAGCACAAAATATGCACCCTTAGACAATCTATATTTAAATTTAAACGCATTAAATTAGCTCTGCGGGGGTTTATTGTTTATTGAGACGAATTGGTCCCAATACGTCTCAGTATTAAGTCATTTGTGAGACAGTTTTGTCTCCAACGGCTTTGTCAGATTCTATAACAACTTTGTGGCCTTGAAAAATAAGCACGATTTTTATTGTTTTTATTTTTACCAGACGAAAATCGTAATATAAATGACAAATGTTATAAAACTAAATTGTGTCGTTGTATTATATAACGCGATTAGAGACTTATTTTAGTAAATTTTAATTAGCTAATAAAAGAGAGCAAGAACATCTAGGCTTACCATAACTACGATGATCAGAAAACAAAAAGTTAGACTCTCGATGAAAAGCTCTTTTGAAACAATTCAAACTTTTTTTACAGAATGAAAAAGTTGGATCAACTCAATTACCAGATTCTAAGACAAAACAAAATATTCAAATATTTAGTTTGTTTTTTAAACCGAAAGTTGTGGATGAGCGTCGACTAGAATGAGGAAGTATACGTTAATCCTTTTTAGTACAAGACATGAATCGTACGGGACCTTCATGGGCTGCGTGGGATACATGGGCTGCAAGGACTGCATTTACAGAAGTGATAAGTAAATATAAAAGCTGCATATAAAGCCATGTTGGATCAGATATCGAGTGGTGTGCAAGATGTAGGTTTACAAGAGGAATTGGGACAAAATGTCCCCGGTCAAAATGCCCCTCTATCAAAATGTCCCCTGTCAAAATGTCCCCTGTCAAAATGTCCCCTGGCAAAATGCCCCGTGTCAAAATGTACCTAGATAACATATTTTTAGTCTGGGCTCGCTAGAGAAGTGGTTTGAGCTCTGGACTCGGACGCGACAGGATCAGGTTCGAATCCCGGAGAGCTCGCTATTTTCTAATTATCTGCACCCTATCGTAAGACGCTTAAATTGACAGTTACGTCTGAGAAATTGTTCGTATAATACGGCCATCCAGTCATTAGACTGAACCGTAGCTTCAACTTAATCGTAACAATAGAATTACTCCAATGTAACATAAACCGATATTTAATGATATTTCTTCAGGATATTTTGACATTTTGTCAATGATTTCAATCTCAGGGACATATGTCCGGTGATATAGCGTCCGGCTACTCAACACTTCCGTATCGACTCGCTCTATATCATACTTTATGCGCACAAATTACAATCCGCGAACAAACGTTTAATATAATCCCCGATTCCGCTGCTCTTATTCGTCGGTTAAAATTAGCCGCAAATATTGTCCGCGGATTGAAAAATCTTTCGCCTATGACGCTGCAAATCTTCGGTTGCTGGTCTTGACCTCGAGTGACGTCACGTTATGTTGTTATTGACCTCGAGTGACGTCACGTTACGTTGCCATTGACACTGAACAAACGTCACTAGAGTTTCCAGTGACGCGATCACTCAATAGGGGCTCGTTTCTCAGTTGTTTGACAAGGGGGAGGGGAAGCGGGGGAGGAGGGCGCACGCAGCGGTGAATTTCTTTTCAAGAGAGGGCAGCAGGGGGGGGGGGGTACGAACAATTTTGATTTTGTTCTAAAAGAGATTAAGGGGATTGTGAAATTGGTTTCAATCCGGAAAAAATTAACAAAATTGTTTTTATTTTTTTTTTTGTCCTGGAAAGAAAATATTTTGATGAAAAGAAACCATGGGTGGTAACAATGACGTAGATAGGTGGGTGGTTGTGGTAATTACCCCCCCCCCCTTCCACCCATCCCCCCATGATTCCATTAGAATTTTTTACATCAAACTAATATCACAAGACAAGATTTAAAACAATGTATAAAAATCTTCATATATTGTCATCTATAAAAAACAAGATAAATTATCTTTTAAACATTTTCTCATTTTTCGCTTAACCACGTGACATCTTGTTGTGATATAGTCACGTGGTTTGATGAATTGCTTGCGAGTGACTTAAAGTGATCTGTCCCTCGGTTCACTCCATCGAGATCACTTCAGAGTGATGCTATGATGAATTTGCCGAGTGATGTCCGCTTAAATGTATCCGTGTTTAACACGTTGCTTGTCTTTTTAAGTGTTTGTAAAAACTAATGTCTTATTATAAATGAGTTTTTTATGAATATGAATATTTTCTTTAGAAAGATATATACAATCTATTTAATATAAATAATAGATTGAGTAGAAACTATCTATTTAACAATCTATTTGGGACAGTTTCCCCAAGGCACTTTTTAATTTTTGCCTGTTTTAACGCTTGTCAATAGCATTTTCATATGCAATACTTGTTCAAACTATTAACTTTCAGTATATTAGCTTTCTATTGTTTTATTACGTCTAACTGCATCTATTTAATAGAAATAATAGATTTACTAGAAACGATATATTGAATAGAATTAATCTCGATTATAGAAAAATAGTTTTAATTTGAATACTATGTTCATTTTAATGAATATTGTTGTTTTTATTTTCAGGATTCCTTTTATTCCCTAGCCGTCCGTTCCCTTATAACAGCCAGCACTGCCATCCTGTTAGGCCTAATAGTGGCCTATCACGCACTAGAAGTACAGGTAGGCCTGTCAAGAATAATTTTTTATGTCAAATTACTTTTTATTGTACTCAAATATTATATACAATGACGTCATTCGGGAGGAATGCCCCCCCCCCCAAAAAAAAATGATGTCATGACATTTTTTCTGGTTTTGAGTTTTTCACTTTTTCGACTCCATTTTTCCTACGATTACATGTTTCTCAACTCCACCTACATTAATTCAACCCAAAGGGCGGGAGGAGGGTTTCGCCTCTAAGGGGGGGAGGGGGGTTTCGCCTATATGAGGGGTTATAACTTATGACTCTCATAACATCCCTCCCTGCCTACGCCACTTTAGTATGGAAAAAAATAATTGACAAAGTAAGCTGTACCACGGAGCAATAGTTCATATGCTCTAGATGACTGAGAGAATTTGCCATGTCTCTCTCTGTATAAATAATTTAGTTACGAGCTATTACAGCACGCCAAGTATATTGCGACTCTGACACGGCAGTCATGGGCGATACGAAACAATATTTGAGTGAAACCAAAATAAAAACAATATTAAGATGCTTTTTGAAATCACTGTATAAAGTTTACTTTTTGAGGGGAAATTTAATCAGGGGAGAGAAAGAGGTTCTTCATTTATTTTTTAAAACGGTGCAAAGTAAATAAAGTAATAATCAGTTTTAAAATAATATTATTTTATTTCTTTATAATTTTAAATTTGTTCCGAAAGTATCTGGGAGAATTGATCCCCCCCCCCTCATTACGTTATTTTTTATATTTTCAATTTTGTCACGGGATCTATAGTTGAGATCGAGCAGTGGCGTAGCCATGAATTGACTAGGGGGGGGTTACTTTTGCTCCAAAGTTTAAGTGATGATCTTTTTAGCTTATCACTCACTTTGTTCACTTTTCGTCTTCATTTTGCTTCGATTACTGCATCTGTGTGTAAGTTCCACCTACATGAATCCAACGCAAAAAATCAGTAAATCGTCGCTAAGGGGGGGGGGGGCGGGGTTAGCCTCTAAACACACTTTTAACATTACAAAAAAATATTTACCTCCAGTTGATGATGATGAGGAGGGGGGGGGGCAGTTAATAACTCTCTCCTGTTGGCTACGCCACTGAGATTGAGGCTTAGTTTCTTGATTTACTGTCAGACGTCAGATTTGTGTTGTTCATATTTTACGACTACTAACAAAGACAAATAGACTGCATTCTCTAAGTATACAGAGTCTAGTTGATAATAATCGTCATTTTGTTTCCTGTCATTTTTTATTGTTTTCTCTATAGATTTATATATAGAACTAGTTGTAACCCGTAAAAATGACGGAGGGGGAGGGTGGCTGGGGAGAGGGAAGAAAAATATAAAAATTTATGTGACGTCATGTGATTGTAAGCTTCATTCTTTCATTAGGCCTACTTATAAGCGTTTTGAAAGGTTATCAATAGTTTATAATCTTTTCTCATGACGTTAGCGTTATATCGGAGACATACTGACCGTAAGAGAATTATTATATAGCGGATAAGCATCTATTCTAGAAGCAGCTATAAGCCCACTAGCATTTATATTTTGGGTACTTGTCTTTTAATTCACCCCCATTATTAGATTAATAGTCGATAGACTTTTTCTGTTTGAATCCATACATGATATGAAAAAACGTGTCCTATTATTATAGGGTTAGGTTTGGGGTTATTGTAGGGTTAGGTATGGGGTTATTGTAGGGTTAGGTTTGGGGTTAAGGTTATGGTTAGAATTAGTGTTATATTTGGGTTAAGGTCAGGGTTAAATGATGCATATGAGTGATATTTACGCATTTTTCACTAACACTCAAATTCGTCATTTAACCCTAACCCAAATATAACACTAATTCTAACCATAACCCTAACCCCAAACCTAACCCTACAATAACAGCAAAGGTTTGTTCGTATTATGTATAGATTCAAGGAGAACAAGTCTACCGACTAATAACGTTATAATGGGGGTGAATTAAAAAACAAGTATCATATTTTCTTGGTTCTTATTACTTAAAACTTTATCTCAATAGTATTTGCAACAAACTGCTAAGTTGTAATTGTTGCTTTTAATATTGTATAGGCCTACACTGTAGCTTTAGATTCAATGTTTTATACCGATGAAATAAATACGCTCATTAAAATTAGCTTTTATTTGATCAAAACTCAACATAATATATGCATCTTGTTATTATAATTATATAACTTTTATAGTACAGCTTATTATCTTGGAAATAAGAGATAATAAGCTATTAATGTTTAATTTGTAAACTAGTGAACTTGTATTCCACTTCATTGACGAATCATTGTCCCATAATAAAATAATATGTTAATTTAATATTATATTGATTCTTGAAGGTTTCTCAATAGTCATTGCAAATAGTTATAAACCCGTTCATCACCTGCTATCATTTTTACTGCAGGGATTAGGAGAAGTAGATTTGTGAGGGGGGGGGGGAGGGTCGCTAACCCGGTCTAAAGAAATTGTCCTTCTATTAAGTAACAATAACTTGATAAAATCTGTTCAAATCTTATATGACTTTAAAACGTTTAAACTTTGTTACGATTGTATTATTTTAAAAAGACATTTTCCTTCCCCCACCCCCCTACCCCTCTCCAGAAATATAAGTTCGACTTGCGCCCTTGATTCTTCTTGTAATAATTTGACAATTTTTTATATCACGACTCGTCTGTGCCCACGAATAATTGGGTCCAAATTAACCCCCCGGGCAGCTCATGCTATCATATGATGATGCTAAATTACTGAAAAATTATCTCAGATAATACTCTACATGAGCGTGATCATGACGAAGCAATTATTACAATTTTGCTTAACATTTTGAAAAATATTTTTGTTTTCTTAACATTTATTACTAAGATTATGAAGGATAAGAATCTAATAGGTCTATTCTGCACGATTGTGGCAAAAATGAATATTTATGATTTTAATTCATTGATTTCTTCTCTAATTAAGTTTAAAACAGGCCTAAATTTTAATTGGGGTGTATTAAGTAACGCATGCAATAATGATATTATATTTAAATTTTAATTATGCAAATCATCAATGATTTTTATATTATAATAGTTGTCCTACATTTACATCGGATATACTTTTGTACATTATCATGATATGTAGTGATATGTATATGTAGTGATATGTAGTGATATGTAGTGATATATAGTTCTATGAGTGTAGAGCCTATTACAATATTTCATTCGATGAGTTCTCTTCACATAAAATTCAACATGGTCCCTCGAAACTATAAACTCAAGTAGGCATATAATAGACCTACATGTAGGCCTACTTCTGCCGCGGGACTTGACTTGTATGATCACGCGCATTAAGCACTTTGGTACTATACCGTACCCTTCAGTGCCCGAGACATTATGGTCAATAAATATTAACACTGACTGATAATCTGTTTTGCTTTCAAAGTGCTACTTATTAAACGAGTTTTTAGAGTAACTTCTAGCAAGCACTTTCTTGTTTTCAATCTTTCTATTTAACACTTCTCAGCGTTTTATTATTTTGTTTAATGCCTAACTTTCCTGTTGTTTTTCCGGAAAAAGCATTATTCACGAAGCCCTGTACTTCCGGTTATAAGATTGTTCGACTGTTAATGACACCACCTCCCTCTCTTGACAGCTGATGGCTGAAAAGAAATTAACTACAAAATAAATGAAATGAAACGAAATAAAAAATTCATTAAATAATATATATAATGTATGACCACTAATTAATCCTTACTGAAATCTAAGATTTTTACAATTTTGCCTATATGTGGATCGCCCACTCCTCGTCTCGACATTTTATTTGTATGCCCCCCCCCCACCCCGCCTCCCATTCTCCGACGCTTTTAACAGAAAAGGCTCCCCTGTTTAAAGTGAGAATACTAAAAGTAATAGCTTTGGGTTATAAGACGAAGCGGATGGACGTCTGATTGAAGAGCTATTTTGAATGAAAGATTTTACGCGTTTAGTTGATGATGAGAAAATGGAAGCTTCTAGAATGACCGAACAAATACGACGCCATTAGGCTTAAGCTGAATAAAGTAAGGATTGGCCGAGGGGCTGAGTAAAGTAAGGATTGGCCGAGGTGCTGCGTAAAGTAAGGATTGGCAGAGGTGTGGAGTAAAATAAGGATTGACCGTCGCAGTAGGATTTGACCGCGGAACTGCTTAAAGTGAGGTTTGACGTGTAAGGAGCTTGCGTAGAGGGAGGATTTGCAGAGATTTTGGAGAGGAGGTTACAGACTTTCAATTAAAGAATGGGGAGGTGGTGGTGATTTTAATGATGATTGCAAGCTTACAGAATTGTAAGATATAGAATCATATCCTTTAAATTTAAATGAAAAATAATGAAGGTTACTCATTATATTACGAAGACAACATTAGTACGTTCATAAAAATTTAGGTTGTTTAGCCCTTCTATAAATTAAAAAAAATACTTAAATCACTGAGAATTAAATTCGCTTCCCCTCTCCCCAGTCCCCCTCTTCGATCCCCCCCCCATGCTGTTACTCGATGAAAAAGGAATTAGGAAGTTCATTAAGTTGCAGCAGCTGCATCAACTCTGTCATTGCAGTCGATACAGTTAAAAATGGCATTTGTCTTAATGAGAAACTAAATTGGATTTCCTTCATTTGTTAAAATTCACTTTATCAGATAACATTGCCTCATTGTTGTTATTTAATTGTAGGTAAATTATATTGATGAATATAGGCCTAATAAAGGGCCTATTGTAGGCTTAATATATGCCTAGGCCTATTATTACATCGTTGAAGTCCAGGTTCGAATTCCGTAAAATTCACTATTTCTCTAACCTGCTGCACCCTTTAGTACGACTCTTAAATTGACAGCTACGTCCGAGACTTCGTTTATATAATATTCTGTAATCCAGACGTTAAATTTAATCCTAACCTTAATATTCCCAGCTCTTCGAGGTGGACAACGGCATCGAGGACTGGCGCATCGCCATGAGCCTCCGTCGCATCCTTCAACTTTCCCTCGAGCTCGCCGTCTGCGCCATCCACCCCCTCCCCCTCAACGTCTGCTTCCTCTGGACTGCCATCCACTCCCCCAATTCCCGTCCCCGGCACGGCCCCGACTTCCTCCCCAACACTGTCCTTGTCCCCCTCGATGTTGTCCTGTCTGTTCCAATGTTCTTTCGTCTGTACTTGATCTGTCGGGTGATGTTGCTGCACAGTAAACTGTTCACTGACGCTTCGTCGCGCAGTATAGGCGCTCTCAATAGAATCAGTTTTGATACGAAGTTTGTGCTGAAAACTTTGATGACAATTTGTCCGGGGACGGTTTTGCTTGTTTTTATATTAAGTCTTTGGGTCATTGCCAGCTGGGCTTTAAGGGCCTGCGAAAGGTTTGTGCAACTTTATGAAAAGTATCAATATTTAAGAGGATTTAAAGATCTTTTTATAATTTTGTTGTTATTTTTAACTTTGTTTAAATTTTAATGAAAAATCTGATTGAAATGACTGATTGTTTGATCGATTTATTGATTGATTAGATATCTAGTTCATTGATCGCTTGTTTGTTTGATATGTTTGTTGAGTTAATTGATAGTTTAAATTTAAAGTGAATCATTTATCGATTGACCAAATAATTTATGAATGAACTGATGAATACACTGATTAATTTATGAATTAATTTATTGATTGACTGACTGTTATAATTAACTGATTGACTGACTGAATTTGACTAAACTTTCAGTCATCATGATGATGAACATAAGAATCTACTCAACTCTATGTGGCTGATCGCCATCACCTTTCTTTCTATTGGCTACGGAGATATAGTACCAAACACACATTGCGGGCGGGGCATTACTGTCTGTACTGGCGTTATGGTACGTACCGAATCAGTTCAAAGGACTTGACTAGGATTCATTAAGTTTTTAATTCTAATGACAATTAGTTTATTTTAGAAATAAATTATAATTATTTATGAAATTAGTTACTTTATTAGACTACTTGTGATTAAATGCATGGTTAACTCCTTTATTACATTATCATTACATCATCATTATTATTATCATCATCATTAGTCATAATTACAAAACTCAAACCAATTAGCTAGAAGACACCAAGGAAGTGAGTCATTAAAGTTATATTTTTACAATTACTAATATATTAGGCCTATATTTCTTTAATTATTATATTTTTGATAAAATAATGTTGCATTTATTTCTAAAAGGGTTCAGGTGTCACAGCTCTGGTTGTGGCCGTGTTGGCTCGCAAGCTTGAACTGACCAGAGCTGAGAAACATGTACATAACTTTATGATGGACAACCAACTGACTAAAAGAGTAAGATAACTATTAGATATGACTATTGAAGATTGTTATTCTAACTGAAATAACTAATGTATTACAGATAATTATTGTATTTGAGATAACTATTAGGTAAGACTATTAAAGTAACTAGTCTAAATGTTAGTCATAACTTTCTTATAAGAAATAATAATTCTATTTAGCAGTGATAAGTATTAGTGATAATTATTCTATTAGTGATAGCTCTAACTGTTTTATTAAAATTAACTATTCTATTAATGATTCCATTTGTGATAAATATTCTATTAGATATGATGATTCAAATAAAATATAGCTATTCTATTAGGGATAACGTTTGTTATAAATAACCCTCCATATAAGCTGTTCAATTATTTATGTAGGCCTACTAATAATGTTTGTTTCTGCTTTTCTTTGTTTATATTACCCAATAATATTCAAGTTTGTTTGTTTCTGTGAATGATGATTCAGTTGAAGAATGCTGCAGCGAATGTATTGAGAGAGACTTGGCTCATATATAAATACACGAGTCTCAATAAAAAACTGAGTGCGAGTAGGGTTAGGGCGCATCAGAGAAAATTCCTACAAGCCATCCACAGGTTGATTAAATTCTTTTACAACTTACATTTTTTTAAATTATATTAAATCGAACTTTGCAAAAAATTATTACTATTCATTGATGTTATAGAATAGAATATGACGTGATTGAAGGATTAAAGGGGTCTCAGGGTGTCAACCCCCCTCCTGTAAAAAATTCTAAACAATTTTTTTACATGTGTCAGTATTATAATATTCATTGTATTGCAGTTGTTTTTCAATATACTGTATACAGACAGCTATTGTGAATTCTGTGATTTCAAATTATGTTTTTTTTTAATATAGCCTAAGACAAGTGAAAATAGAACAAAGAAAATTGTCTGATAATGCTAATTCTCTCATTGACATGGCTAAGGTTGGTAGAAGTGTAACTTACCATTCAGTTGTCTATTCAATACATTAAATAGAATACAGTTATCAATTGAATTCGAATAATTTATGAATTTGGATAAATTAATTTTAATCTTGTTATTGTATCTATATTATTCTGAGATTGTAAACAATTTTAGGTCAGGATTATCGCGTATTGATTGTGATTTAAGTTTAATTAATTGGATTAATTTAATCAATCATTGATTCGTTTTTGTGTATTTTCGCATAATTTTTACCGATTAATTTACAGTTAATAGGTAAAAATTATGTTAGTTATACTTTTTATATCGATTTGTTTACTATTTTTGTAGACTCAGACTAACATGCTGGAGACAGTGATTGATATGAGTTCACGACAGCTTCATTTAGAACTAAGGGTAGACAGGATAGAACAACAACTACAACTCATTCATGTTGGTCTTATATCAGTCAAATAAATCTTTTATTTAAATAATAACTTTAATTTTAAGCACCTTTTAAATTTAATACAAGTAATAAATTTCATTTAAGAACAAGTGCTTTTTTAATCAAAAACCAAGAGCCTTTTTAAGTCAAAACAAGTAAAATTTTAATCTAAAACAATCACCTTTTTAATTTAAAACAATCACTTTCTTAATTTGAAACAAAGGGTTCAAGACAGCTAATCAATAGTTTGACCTGGATTCATTTTATACCGTCTGGCCAATGGCTATCAGCTTGGCTTGTTGATAACTAAATGTCATGACAGTGTTATGTGTTAAGCACTTTGTATCACTTTGTATTTAAATATTTAGTTTTTGCAAACACTCAGTGGTCAACATTGACAACATTTTGACTTTGTTTGTAGTCATTCAATATGTTGATGTTACATAAATTAAATTTATTCAATCAATATATTGATGTATTGATTATTAAAGTAAATAAGTAAAAAACTGTCGAAAGCATATGATTGATTTGATTGATTGATTTGAGTTTATATATGATTGATTCGTTACAATCATTCTCTGTAAATATAGATCCTTTATTGTGCTGATGTAACAGCTTAATTGTTTAAAGTTGTGTTCTATTTTTGGTTTGTCTTATTTTGTGCGCAGAATCAAATAGACTCTCTCCCTGGTTTGATAGCGGATGAATTACATCAGAAATCGAGTCAACTTTCTCTTCTGTATACAGCCACCTAGCGATTAATTTAAAACTATCAACTATTTATTTGTTTAACTTTCACAACGACTAAACAATAAAAATCACATATGATGTGATTTATGTGATGAAATAGTTACTGTTTTATCACATAATACATCAGGGTAACGTGATATTAAATGAAATTTATTTTTACATTGTTAAGTTTAACTTGAAACTAAGTCTGATTTAAATGGTTTGTTTAAACACATTGTATAAGGCTTATAAAAGTACAAACAATGGCATTAAATGAAGTTATAATAATATGAAGTCTGTATTTTATTATTTCTGCATTCTTGTGTGTACAGTGGCGAACACAGAGAGGCTCTGGGGAACTAAAGCCCCTTCCTCAAGAAAAGTATTAATTTTTGGACATGCAATATTTGATAACAGAGCTTTTTATTGAAAGAGAAATCAACATTGAATAAATCAGTAAATGTGGAGTTACCTACAAAATGGATAACACATGCAAGTAGCTAAAATATTTCTAACCCCTCCAGGAAATTTTATTCCGCATCATTTTAAGACTGCAGACACTTGTACACTGCAGTATTAAAATTATTCACTTGCTTGATGCATAGTTTATCTAATAACTATACAAGTTTTGTCAAATAAAGTAGCAATAAAGCAATATCAATAATGGAAAGATCAATAATAAAGAATTATTTTGGTTTTGTTAAAGTTTGACTATAACGTCGTATATTCCTAGTAGGCGAGATTCCAAATCGGCGAGATTCCAAGTGGGCGAGATTCCAAGTAGGCGAGATTCATGGTAGGCGAGATTCCAAGTAGGCGAGATTCATGGTAGGCGAGATTCATGGTAGGCGAGATTCCAAGTAGGCGAGATTCATGGTAGGCGAGATTCCAAGTGGGCGAGATTCCAAGTAGGCGAGATTCATGGTAGGCGAGATTCCAAGTAGGCGAGATTCATGGTAGGCGAGATTCCAAGTAAGCGAGATTTCTAGTAGCTGAGTTGACCCGCTGATATATTTAACGTAATATTATGAAATAATAATTCCAGTTAATTTTACGTTTAAATTATTTTTAATTATTTGTTTCATAAATAAATTAGTAGAAAAGTTTAACATTAAATGTAACGTCAGTTGGTCGTGAAAATTAATTTCTTAATTCGTGTAATATAACATTTTGCTAAAAGTGCAACAAGTCATTGAAATCCAATACTCAATACAAAAATAATTTGATTACGCAGACACATGATTAATTTACTTTAGTGGTGAATTATTAAATTTATTTGTAATAAATCTACATCACTTTGCGATGTAGATTATCTTGTCATAAATATTTCTGATTTGAGCTTAATAGGAAGAGATTAAGGTAAATTGTGTGCAAAAATCAAATAATTACACAATTTAGTTACACTGATCTCTACATACAAATTTGTGATATTGATTTATTGATAAAAAATCATTTAAAAACTTTATTTCCAAAATTTCTCTACTAATATATTACTATTACATATTAAACTAATACACGTAAATATTATTATATCTATATAATTATAGAATAAAATTAAATTAAAGTAATGACCGAGACATCTACCTACCCCATAGTTGCCCCCTATCTACCCCCCCAGTACGATGTCCTGGAAGAAGCGGGTAACGGTAATTATGACCCCGCGTTCACCGCCGACATAACTTACAAGATGAACATTCCCCATCGACTCGGAGCCGATGGGGAAAAATTTGACGGCGCTCGCCTCCATTTTAACGGCTACGTTCAACAACGTGCTGATGTGACGTCAATGGAAGTGCCTGATAGAATTATTGTGTTAGGTAGGTTAGTCGATAAGTTGATTATATTTTATGATTCTGTAGAATATTTTAATAAGATTTAATAAGATATTTATATAAAAATCAATTTCTATTCCTAACTGAAATTAGATTTAATTTGTGCTGCAATTGCCTGTATTGAATCATTCTGTGCCGTATCAAGTTAGTCTTTATAAAAAAGAACTGAATATTTTTATAAAGTTACGAATATATTTGTTACGTTAGTTTTATATAATAGCATCAGATAGCGTTTTGTCTGACTTGAGATTATGTATTGTTACATGTGATCTGTGATCTAGTATCTCTAAAGAAAAGTATTTGCTGCTTTGTGTTCAAAGCTAAATGTTCACTCATCACTTGGCTCAACACACAAAAATATTACCATCTTCTAGAAAATTATCATTGACATTAAATATCATTTATATAAATCATCCGCTACGTTAAATCTTTGAGCTGATATGACATCAATTCTACTCAATTGGCTTATTGCAATGTCCCTACAGGTAGAGATGAAAGTTTAGGTTTAAGAAAAGAGCCTCAGTTGCATCTAGACTTTGACTCGCAACCCACAGACGTTGGCAGTTACGTCAACGTATCTACACCACCCAGAGTCCTGACACTTGATGGCGCTTCTTTCCCGACACTGGATGACGGACCGACACGACAGGAAGTAGCGGCAGAGAGATTCGCTAATGAGCAGCTGGCAGAGGAGTACAGGAAACTGAGGTCAGTGGAGAGATTTTTATACGTTACGGAATTGTTTAAATTTCATTTTAAATGTCATTTCATTTCTATATTCTAGTATCATGCATTGAATTCATTGCGGAAAACTGAGTGCATACGACATTAAGGGTAGGATTAGAGCTAGATTTAGAACTTGATTTAGGACTATGGTTAGGATTAAGTTTTGGATAGACCAATTGTCAGTAGACCAAATGTCAATAGATTAATTGTCAGTAGACCAAATGTCAATAGACCAATGTCTGCAGACTTAGTGTCATAGGCTAAAATTCTGTAGACAACTTGTCATAAAAGAAATAAATTTGTTTCCCTCCAGGGATGGATTCCGTCCCAGCCTAGACACGACCGTTACCCCCCCAGCGATGGACAGCTCTCTGGCGTACATAGGTAGTGTAACGACTGAGGGAGAGGTTGTCGTTATCCAGCGCCACCTAACCAGACTGTCGCGTCATATCGCTAAATTAGAGCAAGACAATGCCAGGAGAAGCGGCAGGGAGATCATACTGTATCCGTTGGTGTTTGGCTATTTTGCCTGGCGCGTTGCTAAATGGCTGCTTGGCAATGATAAGTAATGCGTAAAGTTGTAATGTTAGAATTATAAGGTTATAAGATTAATAGAATTTGTAAGATTAATGTAAGCTAAGTATAACCATTTATATTTTATTAATAAAACTGAAATGAAATTCTAATGGTAAGAAATTGTTAATGCTTATTTTAAGCTGTTTAATGTCATTTACAGATTACATCAGAATCATACGCAGTTTATTTTTAAAAATAGTCTTTAAATATGATATTAATGACGATGCTTCCGATTACTTATATAAGATATGCTTGAAGTCTATATAGTTTATATAGTTTAATTTTTGCATTATTAGATAATTTGTGGCAAAATATCATTTAATTTTAAAGAAATATTTAATGCTAGTTTGTTTTCAGTGATTAAAAATTCGTGAAATTTTGGATACGCTATTATCATTCTCTAGTGAATTCTTGCAGTTTCCAAATATAACTTGTCTATAAATAACTGTTCTAAAAATAGTTCTTGAAATATATGGCAAACCATAACTTTAAGATTAAAGTATGATTTGCACTAATAACTAAGCCTAATCCTAACCCATAACTTTAATGAATTATTTTTAGTAGAGTTATTTTTAGGTGAGCTGTACTTAAAACTGCTCGAATTTCAGTAGAGAATGCTAATATGCCCAAACTTGTGCCAGTATACCCCTGGGTTCTTGCAATTAATAAAATTACTTGCTGCATCCTTTAGCTTACTTAACATTTAGCCCACGTTTTTTTTATTGGAATAATATATATACATCCAATTCTGTTTTTACGCAGTCTTTTTTTACACGGTTTTGATTTAACACGGTCTAGAAAAATTGATTTCGTTTTTACACGATTTCATTCGATTTAGCACGATTTAAAAAAGCTATTTGATTGAAATTTTAAAGTGTTAAATCAAAATCGTGTAAAAAAAGACAGTGTAAAAACAGAATTGGCTGCAATTATGTTTGAATTGATTTCAGTATTTATTGTTATTTATATATTAAGCAAAATTCAACATATTTTTCTAGATGATGAATATATATATTTTGTGACTTTGATATGAATGTAAATATTATTCAAATTGTTGTATTGACAATTTCATTTATTCATTGTTGTTATACTGTATATAAGAATTTATGCAGCGATTGTTCATCAATTTATTCACTCATTTTATTGATCTTTTTCATTAATAAACTACTGTATTGTTATTACAAAAAAATGTCGATATTTTATTTGATAAAATAGGCCGACAATCCTTTAAACATTTTCTCTTCCTTTTTAATTAAAATTGTAAATGAATGCAATATTACATTAAAATTTTGTATAATTAATATTGTAATTATATATCATATATCAGATTTAAGTTCTGAGAAAAATTAGAAGAGGTGGGGGTTGGGGGATGACCCCTTGTTAAGTTTATTTTACCTAAAGACAAAAAAAATATTAAAGAACAAATCCCTTTAAAGATGCTATTGGTGGGTAAAATAATGCCGTGTTTGGCCGCAGATTAGATTTCATTAACACGGTTTCGATAAGGCGGGTAAAATTAGCATCTGAATTATTGTGCGTAGATTAGATATCTGATTTGTTTATCCACGCTTTAAAGTTTTTAAATATTTTTGCAAATATTTCATTCCTTTCCTAACTTTTGCCTAATTTATAAAAGCAGGCACTTGTAATGAATAAGATGTAAAATTGGCGTTTAATATTATATCTTTTAGATCGATGCTTGATAAAAATTGCCTAACAGATTTTAGCGCCTAATGTTTATTTGATTAAATACACAATGGATGGTGTTCGATTTAGCGCCTTGTAATATTATAAACATAATTATACGGGGGATGATTTTTAAATTACAATTTAGTTAATGTAGGATATTTGTTATAGATCGTGCATATTTCAAATAGAAGAAAAATCGTACATTCAAATGGATTTTATTACATCTGATTATTTCAATTGATTGCATACGATCGAACGTAATATTTCAGTAGCTTGATCGAAAGATAATAAAATAGTTTTATCATGAAGTGAGATTTGTTTGTACCTTATATACTTGAAATGTTAAAAGTGCTTGAACTTTTAACATTTTTAACTTGAACTTTGTACCTTATATACTTGAAGTGTTGAAGTGCTTTGTTTGTACTTAAAATGTTAAAAGTGCATTATTGTTTCTTTTTATCAATAGGCAGATAAACTAAAGGACTTTACAAGTAAATTCTAGTAGATTATGTTTTCTTGAATCATGTTAATTGTATTAAAATATGTCTACAATAATTAATCAGGATGCAAATCACAATGACATCATGACGTCACCTAAAAAGAACAAAAAGAAGAAACGCGATCAAATCGATTCAACGTTATCCTCCGAACCCATGATTTCTGAAATCCCTCATAAACACAAACACGATTCCCCGAAAGCAAAAAAACCCGAAACAGAAATTTCCCTTGAGCCAAAAGTTTCGAGGCATAAGAAATCTAAGAGAAAGCGAAATGAAGTAAAAAGTAATTCGTCTGAAGAAAGAGGAATTACTTCAAATCACGTTTTATTTGATGATTTGCGCGAAAATAAAGAATCAGATAAGATATCTTCATCACAAACTGTAAATATAAGTCCGTCAAAGAGAAATAGAATTGGGGGAGAAAGTTCAAAGCAAAATGAAGAGAATTGTGATGATTTAGGGGAGGGAGGGGGGTTGGAGGAGGCAGGAAAGAAAGTAAAGAAGTCTCAGGGTGTGGGGGTAGTGGCCCTGAGTGAGATAGGGGAGAAAGACAAGGGAAAGCACAAGAAACGAAAGAGGGGAAAAGATTCAAAAGAGCCAGAAGGTGTTTTTTTTTTAAATTATTAATTTAGTTTTTTAAAGTGTATAGATTTAATAAATTAAGATGTAGAACGAATGAATTTAATTTATCTTTTTCATTATAATGACCTCATATATTTAAATTAGAATAATAATGAAGTTTCTTTATCGTGTGAATGTTTAAAATATAAACTAATGTAAAATGAGTATATATTCAAATGAGTACTTTCATATATTCATAAAAATGTTTATCTTTATATGTTCATGTATGAAGATATGCATTGAAATCTATATATCTTCATATATTAAATGATCAAATGCAATTGTTATCGTAAACTTTTGCGTTTGTACGAAGTAAAGTTATAAAAATAATGATAAATTTCTGAATAAAGTAACTTGATTATTGTTGTGAATAAACGGTGTTTCTTTTATTCCGTAGATGAGATGCCAGGTAAATCAGTAAAAAGATTGAGACTTAATTCTGAGAATGAAATCAATCACGGTAGTTTTATTTTATTTTCTTCAAATTTGACTAAAGTTTAAACGTTTCAGTTAATTCCTGTTTTATTATGTTAATATTTATATGTTATAATATTTATAATAGTTATGTGTTAATATTTTCTGTTTTTTATTAAATGCATCAGTTTATTATTGCTTTTTGAAACCATTCATTAATTTAAATTTTATCAAATTATAAAAATGTTTCATCACAATACACAAATTCTAATTCATTTGGATTTTATAAAAGATATAGAAATGTTTAATTTACAATGCACAGATTCTCACTCAGATGATGATGATGATGATAAATGTGATGATGCAAAAGATGATGATGATGATGACATCAGAATGTCACAGAGAGACAGACAAACTCTGTACGCTCAAATAAAATCCGTTCTTCCATCGAATGATTCGAAGCGACATTCATATGGTCTGATAAGCCTAGACTGGAAACAGGTCGCTTTTGGGAATCATTCGTGGGAGCAGTGCAAGAGGGAATGGAAATATATCAGCAGAACGGTTAGATAAAGCAAGGTTTTGTTGTTAGCAGGCCCCGCCCATGAGTTCAACTTAATTTAACTCTGCAATATTGACAGTATTTTTAATTCAGAAGCTCAACACTTCATTGACTTGTTGCACCTTTTAATAACGCAATTAAATCGACAGCTATGTCTGAGACGTCGTAAGCACAAGTAGCAATAAAGATGTTAAGTTTAAATTTATGTTTTTTCGTAGATTCTAAATGATAGTAATAAATCTATAATGGAGACATTATAGATTTCATACACAATTTCATCGAAAATATGTTTTTTTCAGATTCGTTCGTTTAGAACTTTAACAGAGATGGTCAATGATGCACAGGAGGGGAAGTTTTTGGTAACAAAAGCACTTTTTTTGAAACTGAATTTTAAAATGAATAAATAACTTTAAAATTAGATTTTAGGGTTAGGGTTGTGACATAACTTTAAAATTAGGGTTTGGTTTAGGCATAATTTTATTCGCAGAACACTTCTAATCACATGATTTCTATTAATTCAATTGGCAACGCGTCACTTAACAGTCTTTTTTGTGCTGATGTGACGTTATATAAAATACAGATCTATAGAATATCGTATCAAGAATAAAGTTTATTTTCGTTTGACTTTTGTTCATTTTTTCTGTTTATTTTCTTGTTTATATTTCCTGTTTATTTTTCTTGTTTATTTTCTTGTTTATACTTCCTGTTTATATTTTTTGTTTATACTTTTTGTTTATATTTTTTGTTTATATTTTTTGTTTATATTTCATGTTTATTTTTTGTGTTTATTTTCAGTATCATCCGGATAGACCCAAAACCCCAATGACAATATTTTCTCGCTATTTCAAAGAAGCTAGCGCAGATTTGACGAAACAGTACCCCCTACTATCAGGCCCCCAACTCATGAAAAAAGCTTCGATCGCGTTTAAAAATCTACCTCAGAAACAAAAGGTAGACTTTTGATTAATTTAGACAATTAGAATTTTATTAGAAATTCTAATAAATTATTTTATTAGAATTTAGTTTCTATTTTGCGTATAGTTGAAAAATTTCTTGTAAAATTTAATTTGTAAATTTTTTAATTGATCACGTATTTCTATTGGCCTATTGAATGGGTAGAAACATTTACAAATGTTATACGTTTATAGTTATAAATAATATTAAAATGATCATTTAGTTATTTTAAAGGTTAAGGATAAAGTTTAACGTCCGGATTATTGTATTATATAAATGATGTCTAGCCGTCAATTTAAGCTTCTTACTAAAGGGTGCAGCGAGTTAGACAATGCAAGAAATGCGGCAAAAAATGCAAGAAGGGTGCCGCAAGAAATACTGAACTATCCGGGATTGATTTACACCTGGACCCGTCGCGTCAGAGTCCAGTGCTGAAGGGCATATCATTTAAATTTTTTATGTGATTTTGATCATTTTTATGCAGTTTTTTGTGATGTTTGTTTTGCTATAGAAAAAGTATTTAGACAGTTACGCTGCGGATATGAAAGAATATCATATCAGTATGAAACAATTCAAGTTGGTGCATTTCTTTATTTTTATTAATTTCTTCTTTTATTTTGTACTCGTTATTTTCATAAGCGATGTTTATATCTGTTGACTGGGGGCTTGAGAGAAGGGTAGATCGGAAAGTAAGATGAGAGAATAAGATGTAAGGCTTGGGGTAAGGGTACATAGAAAGAAAAATGATGGAATGATATTAATGCTTAGGTGAAGGGTACATCAGCAAATAAGATGCTATAATTGATTAGGGTTAGTAAATGGGTTAATTGTGAAACAATGATAGACCGTAAACGGACGTTGAACTTTATTGAATGATTGTTTTATTGACTTTTCTAATGACATTTATGACATAAAATTATGACATAATTGTATGACATTTATAGTGAAAGTCATGACATATATGTCCAGCCTACAATACACAGCCGTCACGCGGCAGAGCCTATGACAGCGTCACAGATCTATGTCAATAAGCATATGACACGAGCTTTAGAGAAACAGCCAGAGGTTTGTTACCTCATCTACGTTAATATATCTTACTAAAGGGTGCAGCAAGTTAGAGGCTTGCTGCACCCTTTACTGTAATATAGTACTATGTATTTATGTATTACTAAAGGGTGCAGCTTGTCATAGACTCGCTGCACCCTTTACCGTAACAAAGCACTCCTATTTCTTACTAAAGGGTGCAGCGAGTGAGAGATAGAACTTTTTTCTTTCAGGCCAATAAGACTAACTTGCTGAAGAAGTACAGAGCTAAGTACGTAGAGTTGACTGATGAAGAGAAACTCAAGTACATTCGGAAAGCGCTCCAACTGGAAGAAACGAGAAAAGTAAATCTTTTATTTTCATTTATTTTTATTTTAGAATAGGGTAAAGTCTGTTTTTAAGAGAAGACTATTTACTTTTTGAATACATTTTTAGCGGCAAGAGATAGAGCTCGTTTTGTGGTAATGCGACCTTAAGCGAAATTTGAAGCGTGATGATGAATGCGAAATTTTTACAGAAACAAAAATCTGTTTTTTAAAAAGAAAATGTGGATTTTTTTGTTGAAAAGTGGCATTTTGATACGATGTAAATTGTTGTCGTTTATTTTTGTTTGTTTTCACGTGGTTTTTATAGGTATTTTTTTTATTTGTTTATCCAGCAGGAGCAGGGGGGTGCTGATGAGGGGTCACAGGAGGGACGGTCGATCCCCAAGAGATCTATTCTTACAAAAAATGAGCAAGAGATTAGAAATAAAGCGGAAGGGGTTCCGGATAAACCCCCCGCGTGAGTTTTTAAATAAAAAATTAAAATAATTTAGAATACAGCGCGTCACTGAATAGCCAGTTTGTGCTGATGTGACATCAAAGTTTATCGTTGCGATAGATGTTTAAGTGTTGTACCCATCTTTGAATTACTAAGTACTGCTATTTAACCATAGGTTTTCTTGGGAATAAAAATGACAAAGTTTTATACTTGGCGGTGGCCCCCCCCCCCTTGCATTTCCAAAGTAAAAATCATTTACTGATAAAAGTCAAGAATTCATTCTCAGATTATAACACTAAATAGCCGATTTGTGCTAATGTGACCTTAAACATTAAATAAATGCAATTGTGCTGATGTGACGTGAAAGTTTTATCATTTAGATCCGGATACTCTCTGTACGCTAAGAAGATGTTTGCTGCCGACTCAACTCGGCAATTGCCGATGGCTCAATATATGAAACTAGTCAGTGAGAAGTGGAAGAGATTGAGTGATTCAAAGAGAAAGCATTATATTAGAAAGGCAGCAAAAGTTAGGATTTATTGCATAATTAATGTATAACTTAAATATATAATTTATATATTTATAACCTAAATATATGACTTAAATATATACATTTTTTAAATCTTCAATTTGGCTTTAGATGTTTTTATAATTATCTCATTCAATAGGAAATTACTTTAATAGTTTTTACTAAAAGTAAGTTAATCGTAAGAGTTATTATTATTAGTAAGCTTTGATTTGTTAAGTTTCAGTTCATTTTCTCATTTAACTTTAATTGTAATTTAATCTTAATTTGCTTTATTTTTGAGTTTACTTTAATTTTCGATGTATTTGCGATATATTTATATAGAAACAGAGAAAGTATGTAGAGTTCATGAGGGCCCATCCAGAGTTTGAGCCCAAGTCAAGACTGGGGTTTATTCGGGCTGCTATGAGCCCCTCAACTAAATCTCAACAGAAGGTATGCTTTATAACGTCACATTAGCACAAAAAGTCTAATATAGCAGTAATTTGATTGTAAACTATCAAGTTTTATCAATCATCTCTTAATAAAGTGTTGATATTTTGGACTAGTGTGCAGAAACAAAGTGAACTGAGTGATGAGTGAACCAAGTGATGAGTGAACATCTGTTAATGTTATCTATTTAATAATTCATCGTAATTTGTCTTTGATGTATGACTCGGATTAAACTTTATTTCTGTTTCAGTCTAAAGGTTTGGCGAAGAAGAAGAAGAAGATATGGCCTGGGGAGCCCGTTAAACCAAAAAGGTCAGTATTTTTAACTTTATAATAGTTTTTTCATGAATATATGGGACATTGTAGGGGTCGATATAAACAACCAGCACAGTTTCTCTGTTCTTTTTCTTCAGTTTAACGCGCTAAACTTTTTCCCAGATCCGGTTACCTGATCTTCTGTAAGAAGACGATGCCTAGACTGAAGCACTTGGTTGGACTGAAGGCGCAGATGTCGGAGATCAGTCGTATGTGGGGGCAGATGGACCCACATGATAAACGAGAGTACTCCGATCAAGCGGAGATGGCTCTCGCTAAGTATAGCCGTGATCTAGCCGCTTTTAAGGCCGTAAGAAATTTGTTTCTTTATTTATTTCTGTATTTTATTTCTTTATTTGTTA
Organism: Oconnorella tubifera; assembly: GCA_034700105.1. Classification (NCBI taxonomy): domain Eukaryota; kingdom Metazoa; phylum Annelida; class Clitellata; order Enchytraeida; family Enchytraeidae; genus Oconnorella; species Oconnorella tubifera. The sequence goes on along the minus strand of JAQIXG010001078.1, from coordinate 303 downwards.
GTTTTTTAAATTTTTATTAAATTTTTTATTTGTTGTTTTTTCTGAATTTTTTGACAAATTTTAATGTGAATCTTTCTGAGTTGATGTATTGATGTTTTGTTGAAGTGTTTTATGGTAACAAGTTACTTAGTTTATTTGTTATTGTTATTGACACTGATAGGGTTTAAGCAAAGAGGATCTGGCTGAGTATTTAGAGACTCATGTGACGTCCTCTAAAAGCTCGCATAAAAAGGTATCAGTTTTGTACTGATATCTATCTTTCTTGTCTATTTATCTATCTGCCTGTCGATCTATCTATCTTTC
>JAQIXG010001077.1:0-24646 GCA_034700105.1 Oconnorella tubifera | reverse complement strand
CATGTGTTACAATAAGTTGTAAAATATTGATGATTGTGATGGTTTTGGGTGTGGTTAAACACAACTGGGCCAAAAAAAATTTAAATTTCCATCTTGGGTTAATATGGGTTAATGCATGAAATTGCATGGCCATAGTTTGATCATTTCGTTCATCATTATAGAATTCAAATTAATAATTTTTGTTTTTTATTTGTTTTCCAGGCAATTTGGTTGCTGCCAGCCTATCTGCTAGAATTCCAATCTGCGAACACTTTTATTTATATTTGGATCGCTGGACTTTTTTTCTTCTTTATAAACGCTTACATTCTACAGCAGCTAATTGTTCGTTTTGTTTCAAAACAAGTTACACATTTAAAATCTCTTTAAATTGTTTTTTAAATTAAATCTATAAATTCTTTAAATTTAATACGGTATAAATGATATAATACGATAATTTTACGTTTAATGATTGTTTATTTACATTAAATCGAACGAATGTTACGAATTGTGGAAAGTTGTTTACGAATATATGATTTGATTTTTACAATGAGCTGCATTAAAATGTGTTTTTTGTTAAAAATATGTTTTTTGTGTTTGAAAATTTTAATTTAATTTCAATTGTCCAATTAGTAAACTTTGCGCTTTAAATATTATTTAGAACTTTAGCAATTAATGGTTAATATATTGATTGATTCTATCCTTTGCGTGAATAAAAGATACAATATTGACAAGAAACAAATGTTGCTTTATAGTTAAAAAACTAGATTTTAAAATATAACTACATTTAACTTGTAACTATCAAGATAGTTAAAACTTAACTAGATAGTTAATAAAAACCTCAGATAGTCAAATTATAATTGAATAAAAGTTACAACTTTATACAACTCGCAGATACATTTGAGAATAGCTACTTAATGCATTCAATAAACAGCATCGCTAAGTAATAAATAGACGACGTAGTATATTACCGAATAATGTAATAATAAATCGATTGATTATTTTAAAACAGTCAATGTGGCTTCAATTGTTAAAACTTACATCATATGATTAAATTAAATGAATACATAAAGCTTTTAATATACTCTAACACATGATAACATTTTAGATAAAACTAAAAGTAAACATTTAATAATATCCTAAAGTTGTATAGTCGATTGCGAAGCTTAGTAAAATCGATCTCATGATCTTAATATTCAAATTTGAAATATTTCAAATTTAGAAATATATTTCGTTTGGTTTTCACACGTGAGATATAAAGCTAAATTGAATGTAACATATGCAGTCTATTGCAAATCTATCCATACATAAAGCTAGTGGTGAAGCCAGGAATTGACCAAGGGGGGGGGGGGAGAGGTTCCTCTAAACTTTTAGATGTTGACTTTTTAGGTTATTATTTAACTTTGAAACCTTTTTTGTCTCAACACATTTGCTTTAATTCCAACTATATAAATTCAACTAAATTAAGTAAATCATCAAAATTGCGATGGACGCTAAACTTACACTTTTAACATTGTAAAAAAACTTTTTTACCTGCAATGAAAGGGGCTTATAATCCCCACAACCCCCCCCCCCACACGAGCCACTGTTTGATAAAATTATATAAGAAAATGTAGCGAATGATGCCGCGTGCAAAGTTTTAGAACTCAATTTGAGAAGTTGACGTTTTCACATAGATTCTGTTTGCATTCATCTCAGAGTTAAGAAAATGTCGAGCGTTTTAGAAACTGTCGCGAACGCTCTACACTCTGCATTTTCACCAAAATCAGGTATTATGCATTTATACATGAATAGTTTTATATATTCTAGCCTATAAAATTTATGTCTAATAGCTAATCTAATTTACCCACTTAATATAGTAATATGTTTCTTTCATTTCGTTTGTTTTGTTGTAATTTCTACACTTCGTGTGAATACAAGATATTTTGTGTAATAAATGTTCAGCCGAGAAGCATTCAATCGGGATCGATCTGCAGGCAGCTAAGAACAGATTGGACCACCACACTGACTTGTTTAGACTCGAGGGACTGATAGTTAGGAGAGGACAAAAATTTAGCATAAAACTTTCTCTGGATCATGAATCGTTCAATAAAGATGATGATGTAGTCATACTTCAGTTCGCGACAGGTTTATAATAAAATCTAAAAGTGCAAATTTAAAATTTCAATTTAAAATTCATAATAACATCTACTAAGAGTTTTTACAGTTCTCTAACTGTATCGTTTTGACAAAATTAATTAATAAGCAAATAAATAAATAAATTTAAATATTTATTTCCAGGTGATTTACCTCAACAAAGTAAGAACACTTTACAGCGTATAACATGCTCTCAATCATCAGCCTGGGTTAAAAACTGGAGTGCCAATATCGTGAATATTGAACAAAATTCATCGACGGGGGGGTCAGTACTCGAGATCGAGGTTCTCACCACCCCCGACGCGATAATTGGTCAATATAAACTCAATGTTGAAGTGATTAAAAATAAGGGAACGGAAAAAAGTGAATACCAGTTAGAGGTTGAAGATGACATCTATGTGTTGTTCAATGCCTGGTGCAAGGGTTAGGATTTTTAAAGATCATTTTAGAATTTGATTAAAAATTGATTTTTAGGCCTAAAGAGTGTTTAATACTTGTCTAAAGTTTAAATATGTTAATCTAGAATCTATCTTTGACTAAAATATGATAATTTCTGTAAAGCCTAATAATAAATGTATAAAGATTGAACTCTTAATTTGTGAGCTTCGTTGTTTAAAATTAATTAGTCCTAACCCAAAATTAATCGATATATTTAAAAATTATGCAGTTTTATTTTGGGGGTATTGTTTTAAATTGTGACATCCTTTTGAATCAGATGATGATTGTTACTTGGAGAATAACGATGAAAGGATTGAGTATGTTTTGAATGAGACAGGCAGACTCTATATAGGATGTTCTGCTAAAGTGTCTTCTAGACCCTGGAACTTTAGTCAAGCAAGTTTAATCTGTTTTAAAAACAGTTTCTAAAACAATATAGTGTTATTAATTAGTTAATTTGTTTAATACTAATTAAATTGTTACAACTTATTTAATTTAACTTGTTTAATCTGATAATTAGCGCATTATATTTAAAAGATGTTTCAGACATAGCTTAGTTGTAAATTTACTAATTTAGGAGTCTTACTAAAGGGTGTAACGAGTTAGAGAAATAGTGAGCTATCCGGGATTCGAACTTGGACCTGTCGCGTCCGAATCAAGCGCTCTTATCACTCTGCTATATAAACTGACCCTCGAGATATAAGCCCTTATTAATATGGTATCGTGCATCATCATAATTATTATCATCAGCATCATCGTCATATCATCATCATAAACATAACTAGAATTGTTAACTGTTAAAGAATATATATAAACTAAAAACAAATGATTTTTACAATTTTCAAGCATTATCGATAATGATGTGTTACGGTGAGACTGGTGCATTTTTTACAGTTTGATACGATCTGTCTCCCGACAGCTCTTCACCTCCTTGACATCAGTTATCTGGAGAAGCATGCCCATGGGAATCAAACCCTCATCATTAGAGCGCTGACTGCAATGGTCAGTCAGAAGAAACAGACGTTAAACTCAGAAATCTTAGTTTCAACTTTCAGTTTTATAAATATACATTTAATTTGAGATTTTAATTCACCAATCAAATACTAAGCGAGCTAAATATTCAGAAAATCAAATTAAAAGTACAATAAATAAACGATAATGCAGTTAAATTAAATGTCGTGCACAAGTAAGTAAAGAATGGAACAATTTTTTCTACACAAGTGCTTATATAAGTTGATATTTAAATATATCTTAATTTTGTCATCAAAACAGCACAAAATAACTAAACTCTGCAAGAATGTAAACAATAGAACAGCACAAAAATGAAAAATTATTACAATCCTTACATCTTAATTACAATTATGATTTTATAAGAACTAAATGTCAAATTGCTACTTTATAAGCAACACTAACTTAATAAATATTTATAAATGTTCATAAATAATCACAACAATATTATAAGCCCCAATTTTTTCTTTCTAACATAGCTGATTTTTTTTTAAACTTTCGCGTCAGGCTAATAGTAACGACGCCGATCAGGGGATTTTGACCGGTAATTGGACGGGTAACTACACCGGGGGGCACTCACCCGGGGAGTGGACGGGGACAGTCCGCATACTGCAGGAGTACATTAACGGGGGGCAGGCGGGGGTCAAGTTTGGGCAGTGCTGGGTCTACTCGGGCATGCTCACTACGCGTAAGTATGCCCTTATTATACTAGAGCACACTTGTGGAATGTAATTTGCAAATGTACGTCTGATATTTTGGCATACTTATGTTATATTTGCAAGCTTGCGGTATATACTTATGGTATATCCGCATATGTACACTTGGTATATATGCATATTTGTAGAGTATTATATAGACAGCATATATATTATATGATATGCATACCTGTAGTGTCTTTACAAATATACTTGTGGCATACTGAGATACTCGCTTCATAATTGTGAGCATATTCGTATACATACCTGTGGCCTAATTGAATACAATGTCGTGAAAGATTCATTTATTATCATGACTTTTCATATATTATTTCTTTTGTATCATGATATTTATTATATTATCTCTCTTCTACATGACATTTATTTAATTATCTCTCACAGTGTGTAGAGCTATAGGAATACCAACTCGCAGTATCACAAACTTTGACTCAGGAATTGATAAAAACCAAAGTCTGACCATTGATACCTACGTGGATGCTAAAGGCAATCCTATCCCTAGACAAAACGAAAGCTCCTGGTCAGTAATTACTAATTCTAGTCTTTAATTTGTAAGATCGATTTGTTTTAAATCGATTTTTTTGATAAATGTTTTTATAAATGTTTATTTAATTAATAAAGGCTCGTTATAAATTAGCCTGAATTATAATATTAGTTAAAGGCTCAGAAAGAGAATAAGCTCACACTAGCTATGATATAAAATTGTTATAAAGTTTCAAAGTTGTAAGGAAAATATTCTCGAGCGTAGCCTATTTAAATTTTAATAGGCCTATTTATAAATGAGTAACCTAAATTTTTTCCTTTTCATAAATCATTTCAGTCTATGATTTATGAAAGTGGTTCTTTAATTACTACTTAACTTACTTTAATACTTCAATAATAATTAATGCTCATTAATGTAAATTTATTTATTTCAAACTAGCACTTTTAGCATTTAAAAAGTAATAATCTCGTCATTGAATAGTTTAAACAAACGTTACAAATATATTGGATTGACAGATTTTAAAAAAGGTGTCTTAGGAAACCGTCCAAAATTAAATTGAAAAGTATTTTATTCAGGAATTTTCACGTTTGGAACGAGTCCTGGTTCAAGCGCCCCGACCTCCCCGCCGGGTTCGACGGGTGGCAGGCCTACGACGGGACCGCCCAACAAGTCAGCGAGGGTGGGTAGACCCCTGGTTAAATATCTCAAAATTCATACAAAAACAATTAATTTAGAAAAATTATAAATTGTAGCTACTATTATGGTTATAAAAAGTCATGGTTTTACAAACTTATTGTAAGATAATCTCTTTTTTTTAGATTTTATTTATTTATATAATCTTCGTTATCTTTTATTTTTATCAAGGAGGAGGGGGGGGGAGGCTATCGTCTTTATGATTCATTTTGGACGTAATTTTTTTTATATGTAGGATTAATATCTCCAATACATTTGGAGGTATTAATCTTATCTCCTCCAAATATGACTCTCACCTCTCCCCCATCCACCCCTTCTTTATCCAGGCATCATGCAGTGCGGCCCTGCCTCTGTAACCGCCATTAAACAAGGTCACGTGTACACCGGATATGATTCCAAGTTCTTATTCGCTTCCGTTAATGGAGACCGAGTGACTTGGACGACTGACGACAAGAACAACGCCAAGCTCGTCTCTGTAGACGCTAAGTTCATAGGAAAGGTGATCAGCACAAAGGCTGTGGGGACGAATGATACGGTGGATATTACTGGAATTTACAAATATCCGGAAGGTAGGAATCGATTGTTTCCTAGAAAATTTATATTTTTAATTAATTTAATTGCTAGAAGTTTTTAGATTGGATTTATTTTCTTTGTTTGTAATGTAACTGACATCAATCTTTATTTATTACTAAATAAAGTCAAGATTAGTTGGAGAAGTGTTTAGTGTGCCGGACTTGGACGCGATTGGTCCAGGTTTGAATCCCGGACTGTTTCTCTAACTTGCTGCTCCCTTTAGTAAGACGCTTAAATTGATAGCTACGTCTCACTACATCATAAAATACTGTAATGCAGACTTGCTGCATCCTTTAATCTTTAATGTAAGTAAAACTTAACCTAAAATCAAAACCAGGTTCGGACGAGGAGAGAGCCGCTGTCAAGTTAGCATGCGCCTACAGTTCGAAATCCGATCTCCTTCATTCCTACTACGATAAAACATCTGTCGATGACGTCACGTTTGAGTTCGACGCTACCATGGCGACTAGCGGTGACGTAACGATGACGTTGACGTCACGCTCTGACGTTACGGAACATAGAGAGATCGAGGTGTACGTTCACGCGTACGCTTTGTATTACACGGGGGCGTGCGGGGATAAAGTGTACACTCAGAGTGAAACTGTCACCTTGGACGGGGATAAAAGTAAGGGGGGGGGGTCTCATTTTTTATTTTGAATTAAAATGAAATATTTAAAATAAAAATTATTTTAAAAAATTAAAATGAAAAGTTTAAATTAAATTTAAGTATAGTTTAAAAATTATTTCAATTTCATTTTGATGTTAACTTGAAGGTTGATTAAACTTCATTACTAACCCTAATCAATCAGAAACTTAACCCTAACTCTACCTAAACCTTAATGCTAAGAATTTTTGTGACAAATTGATTCAAGAAAATCGTTAATTAATTACAATATTCTAACTTACCCCGGTAACAATAATCATAAGCATTACAGTGAGTTTATATGCTTTCTTATTCGTTTTCGGAGTATAATTTTTATTTAATTCTAACTAAAAATAATTAAGTTTTTAATTAATTAATTAATTAAACAGAAGAGAAAAAGATGTCTTGGTTTCTGGACACTGCTTCCTATATAAATAAAATCAGCGAGGATGCGGACTTGATGATTTATACTCTCGCTAAAGTGAAAGAAACGAAACAGGTTTTCGTTTCTACCAAGAAACTGATAATTGAGAAACCGCATATTACTGTACAGGTTGTCATTATTTCTTAAAAGATGTTTGATTTAATATTTTAAATATTTAACTATATAAGATGGTAGCTATTTTAATTACATTATCTAATTTCATATCAGGCCTACATATTATCTATTTTTTAATTACATATAATCCAATTATTTTATATTTAATAGAAATCGTGTATTTTGTAAATATATAATGCGCTTAAAAGTAACAGTTCTAAAAATCATTCTTTTAAAGTTAAGGGTTAGAGTTAGAGTTAATCTTTACCTTACTTCCAAGCCATAAATTCAATAACTATTTTTTAGCTCCACTATTTTTAAATATTAAATTTTAGAAACTGCTAGATTTCTATTAGAGAATGGTAATATGCAATTTTTACACAGCTATCCAGTTCATCATGTCAAGTGGGCGAGTCCATTCAAGTCACCCTTGAATTCACGAACGTCATCAATGCGGCCCTAACAAACGGAACGATCCATGTTGAAGTTCCGGGGGTGGCAGGTTGCAGCATTGTCAAACTCAAGAAAGTTTTATTTTATTTCTCATAAATTAAATAGAATCTTAAATATAGATAAACAAAAATATCTTTTTTCAATGAGAAATTTAAATGAAATTAAATATTGATATTCGAACCCGAGACCTTTCGATTGCGAGCCTATCGCACTAACCACTTCGCCAATGTACTAAGCAATAGGCCCGCATTAAGCTAAATTATTATAGCAATGAAATAAATATTTACTGAAAACTAAATAATTAATTATCTAACTAAACTTATCTCTCATGAAACACAACTTTAGAAAATAAGTTTATACTATAAATAACAAGTCACCTTACTTTACTTTCTGTAAACTTTTGTTTACAAAATGTTGTTTTCGTTTCGTTTTGTAACTTTATTGTTTACTTTTGGTTTTTTGTTGATTATTTCAGTGACCCTATAGAGCCGGGTAAGAAAGTGACCCAATCACTGACCGTCACTCCATCTTTCCCCTGCGACCAGGAAGTGATCGCCTGCCTCAAGACAGACCAGCTGGTAGGCATCATGGGCGCCAAGCAGCTGACTGTAGGCCTACATCAGGACCAGCAACAGCAGCAGCAACAACAGCAGCAACAGCAGCAGAAACTGCTGCAACAGCTGCTGAGTCAGCCGCAGCAGCAGCAACAGCAGCAGCAACAGCAGCAGCAGCGTGGTCAGCAACAGCAGCGTGGTCAGCAGCAACAACAGCACCCGCATCAGCAACATGGTCAGCAACAACAGCAGCAGCGTGGTCAGCATCAACAGCAGCATGACCAGCAGCAACAGCAGCAGCAGCATGGTCAGCAGCAACAACATGGTCAGCAGCAGCAGCATGGTCAGCAACAGCAGCAACAGCACCCGCAGCAGCAGCATGGTCAGCAACAGCAGCAACACCCACAGCAACAGCAGCATGATCAGCAGCAACAGACACAGCAGCATGATCAGCAGCAACAGACACAGCAGCATGATCAGCAACAGCAGTTGCATCAGCAGCATGGCCAGCAGCAGCAACAGCACCCGCAGCAACAGCAGCAACAGCACCCGCAGCAACAGCAGCACCCGCAGCAACAGCAGCAGCATGATCAGCAACAGCAGCAGCATCAGCAGCATGGCCAGCTGCAACAGCAGCATGGTCAGCAGCAGCAGCATGATCAACAACAGCAGCAGCATGATCAGCAGCAGCAACAGCAGCAACAGCACCCGCAGCAGCAGCATGATCAGCAACAGCAGCAGCAACAGCAGCTGCATCAGCATCAGCATGGTCAGCTGCAACAGCAGCATGGGCTGCTGCAGCAGCATGATCAACAGCAGCAGCAGCATGATCAGCAGCAGCAGCAGCAGCATGATCAGCAACAGCAGTTGCATCAGCAGCATGGCCAGCTGCAACAGCAGCATGGTCAGCAGCAGCAGCAGCAGCATGATCAGCAACAGCAGCTGCATCAGCAGCATGATCAACAGCAGCAGCAGCATGATCAGCAGCAGCAGCATGATCAACAGCAGCAGCAGCATGATCAGCAGCAGCAACAGCAGCAACAGCACCCGCAGCAGCAGCATGATCAGCAACAGCAGCAGCAACAGCAGCTGCATCAGCATCAGCATGGTCAGCTGCAACAACAGCACCCGCAGCAACAGCAGCATGATCAGCAGCAACAGACACAGCAGCATGATCAGCAGCAACAGCAGTTGCGTCAGCAGCAGCATGGTCAGCTGCAGCAACAACATGATCAACAGCAGCAACAGCAGCACCCGCAGCAACAGCAGCATGGTCAGCAGCAACAGCAGCAGCAGGAACAGCAGGAACAGCAACAGCAACAGAATGAACAACAGCAAAAACAGCAGCAACAGCAGCACCCGCAGCAGCAGCATGATCAGCAGCAGCAACAGAAGGAACAACAGCAACAGCAGCAACAACAGGACCCGCAACAACAGCAGCAACAGAAGGAACAACAGCAGCAACAGCAACAGAAGGAACAACAGCAGCAACAGCAGGAACAGCAACAGCAGCAACAGAAGGAACAACAACAGCAACAGAAACAGCAGCAGAAGCAGCAGCAGCAAAAGAAGAAGTAGCAACTGCAGCAGCAGACTTGCTGTGTGCTCAGTGCTTAGCTTAATAGAGCACAGAAAATGTTGCACTGCCAGATAAAATGGCGGGAGTCTGGGAACTTTAAAACTTAGCTTTATTTTTATTTTGACATTATTTACAATTGGTGAATGTGCTGCCAAAAAATGTAGAAAAAAGTTTCAAATGTTCAATATCTAACCCCCCCCTCCCCACTCATTGGCATTTATAAAAATATCGCCAACTGTTTTTAATAATTTGACCCCCCCCCCTCCCGCCCAGCCTACACCCCCTCCAATACCTAATGATTAATTATGAGTAAATGAAATTAGAAGCAGATTAATGATCACTTTAAAACATTCAATAATTTTTGTTTTGACATTTTTCAATTTGCTTTTATAGAACGAAGTCTTTTGATTATATTTTTCATCGATTCTTTTAATATTTATAATTTTTGATTTACTTAAATTTATTTAAATAATTATAATTTATCAAATAGGCCTCTTATTATTAGTGATTATTATTTTTGCAGTGTTCTTATAATGTCTGTTTTAATTGAATATTCGACTATAAATCTTATCAGTATAGATCGTAGGACTAAATCATTATTAATTATATAGTTAAATTATTATATAAATCTTTGATTAAATTCTAAAATGAAATAACGGTTACATTTTTCAATAATTTTCAATAATAATAATAACAATTTACAATATATCAACAATAAGTTAACATTTTTTATTTCATAAAAAAAGTTGTTTATTTTTTTAACCTAATTATTTTAAACTTAACCAACTGTACACACAACAACTTGTTATAAATATATTGTTATAAATAACAATAAATAAATAAAAATAACGAATCAATTATAACTACCGTTAATATTCAGTCAATAAATAAAATAAATAAATAAATAGATAAATAAATAAAGAGCAAACAAAATCAAATATTCAATTCCTAAACATTAATAAAAAAATCACTTCAGTTTATAACTTCTTAAATATTGAAAAAAAATGATTTTTTTGTTTTTCATTAAATTGAAACAATTCTGTCGCTAGCTAGATCCATCCGCCTAACCTAATTTTATTCGGGAGATAGATTTCAGTTAGAAAGATCTGAGAACAAGAATCTAAACATTGTATTTCCGCTTTCAATCCTGTCTTCAATAGAATCTCCAACTAGAAAAAACATTCAATTAATCAGAAATTAGAATTTTTTTATTTAAAACATCATTATTATGTCATCAGAATTTTGTCAAGGCTCGTTAGAGAAGTGGTTAGAGCGCTGGATTCAAAATCCACAGGTCCAGGTTCGAATCCCGGATAGATCAGTATTTCTCTAACTTGCTGCACCCTTTAGTAAGATGCTTAAATTGACAGCTACGTCTGAGACATTGTTTAATATTTCTGAGACATCTTAATATTTAATCCTGATGTTAAACTTAACCTTAAACTTAACCCTAACCGTACATTAACTTGCCTCATTTTTCCAATGTGGTTGAGAGATGATATAGGACCTAGATAAGAGATCTCTCGCCTTATCTCTATCAGATAATGTCAGTGGGATAAGAACTGAGTGACTTATATGCATTCTACGCAAATAACATCATTACGTACAATAAATAAGGAGTATTTTGTGCTGATGTGACATTAGGCAACAAACAAACAAGTGTAGATATAATTGCTATTGAAAAGAGGAAAATATTAAAATATTTGAATGTAATTTTGCATTTTTTTAGCTTTAAAAGCTTTATAATTAATTAAGCATCACACTCTATTTTTCATTCTATATATTATCTTCCTACATAACTCTTACTATAGAACAATCAAAGTGAATAAAGCACCAGAACCCACTTGTCAATATCAGAGGGCAGTACCCCCAGCCATTTCAAGGAGGGTACCGTTAAACTGGCCCCCTCAAAACACATCGACTGAAACACAAAAATTCAAAACCAAAAAAAGTTAACTATATTCAACAATATAAAATCTGTTCTATTTTGCAACTACTAATTCAGATACTAATGTTAGGAAATACAAATTATTAAATACATATTTCAAAATACAATTCGTTCTGTAATTTCATGAAAAGTGTACTTCATTAATTATATAATTAATTAATTAATTAATTGATTATGAAACTGAAAATTAGTGGCATAACAGTACCAACCCTAGAGCCAAACTTATAAACAGCCATTATCTCCAAACCTATATAAAAAAAACAATTATTTTAGTTTAACTAATTAATTAATTTAACTAAAACTGCAGTTAATTACATAAAGTTTAACTTAAACTACAATTAAATTAAACTGAAGTTAAGTTGAACTAAAACGAAGTTAAATTAAGGGTTAAGTTTAGCGCAAAGTTAAACTTTCTTACCATGTGGGTCAGCGTCGACCAAAGCAAGAACTGGAATGTGTAAAGTGGACCAAAGAACTTTCAAAAATAATCGAGTGTTGACATCGGGAAAGCCCTTTCCCTGAAAAAAGATAAATTTAGAACCTACCCCTATATACTAGGAATCTATATTTAGCACAAGGCTAAGTGATTGAAGCGTTGGATTTATAACCAATATATTCAGGATTCGACTGCTTATGAATTATTATTAAGCTAACTTGCCGCATCCTTTAGTAACAAAAATAAAATCTACAGATACATCGGCGGTCGGAGAGGGGTGATTAGCAAATTATAACGAGAAGATCAGTTTTAACTACTGTATACATTTTGTGGCTAATAATGAATCGTTACAAATGATGATGGTTATTACGATGATAATAATGATGATAAGTAATATGATAATAATAACTTAACTTACAGTGATAATGATGCAGGGCCCGTGTTTGATGAAATATTTTTCTGACAAAAGTTTCTGAAAAGTTGCGTCTTTTTCGACGACTAAAATATACCTGGCTGACGAATGTATGTCTATAGCATGCAAGGGTTAAGGCACGCATGGACAAAAAGGGTTAAATATAGACATAAAGTAGAATAATTAAAACCCGCATAATTTAATCCCGGTTACAAAATAACATGGAATAGTTAAGACATGCATGGGCACAAAAGGGTTAAATATAAAAAACAGAAATTCAAAATAATTAAATAAATAAATAAAAACAAGACATAAAACAAATCAATTAAAATTAAGTAATTTATTACTAGTAAAGCATTTGTAATGTAGTATTAGTTAAATATATTATAGATACAGAAATATAATCCGATTAAATGGGGGGGGGAAGTAAAAAGTATACGGGTTATACTGGTGACATGATTTGGAACTAACAACCCCTGAAAACAAAAATTTACAAAAATTTATTTGCAATCCACAGTAAAATATTTTCCTCATTAAATATGCATATTAAACTTTAACTTGTAAATTTGAAATATGTATATAAACTTGTAATATTATATACATTAAATATAAAGTTAAACTGAAATTAATTGAATTCTAATGTTAAATACAGACGTAAAATTTAACTTTAGCTAGGAAATTATAATGTTACACATATAAGTTAAACTTAACTTTAACTGGTAATTAGTAACACACAAATTTAAGCTTAATTATAATTACATCTTATATTAAATACAATATGTTAAGCATTTCAGTACAAAAACAAAAAACATACCCCAACAGAATGTCTGCAGTCTATGAAATTTTTATCGGAGTCACAAAATTGTAAATCACCCGAAACTAAACCCTTAGACGTTGCCATCTGTACATTAAAAAGTAATTTATAAATAATAATACTATATTGATGTTAAAATTAGTAATTAGCTTAATTAATAATTACATAATGAATATATATAATTAACGTATAAATGAAAATATCATAAAGATGTTAAAATTAATTTATAAATAAGAATTTAAATAAGAATTAATGATGACTCATCGTCTGACCACGTGTAGACGCCATCTTGGAATCTGAATGAGGAGGGAAATGTCATCAATGATGGCGTCCAGACAGCTCTGTGAGCCGAACAAGCCAGGATCTTGGTAGAACAAATCCCTATAGAGTTGAGGCAATGCGGCAAAAAAAGCCTCGTATAGTTGAGGCAGTATAAGAAATAAATACATATTGAGTAGGGGAAAAGTAGGGAACAAATTCTAATACAGTTGAGGCAAAAACAGACAGACAAAAACACAGGCAGACAAACAGACAGACAGAGAGACAGACTGTGTCTCACATTGTTCCTGCAGCACCAGCATGAAGACAAGCAACCAAAGAGCCAGACAAACAAACAAACAGACAAACAACCAAGCAACATAGGGTACAAATTCATTTTGAGATGGGGAATTACAGAAAACAAAACGCCATATAGACAAGGCAGTAAAGCAAACAGATCCTCACATAGTTTAAGCATCAGATAAAAATTACCTTTTAGTACAGTAAGTATTCCTTTGAACGTGATGTTTAATTAAAGAAAGAACTTTCATCATCAAATCTACACATAAAAAACACATCATTTCTCACATTAAACTGATATAAGACATTAATATATATTACAAGTCGTGTATTTGCAAATTTGTGCTGATGTGACGTTCAGTAATACGCATAAAAACTACAAGTTATAACTCATAATAACTACATAAGTTATTTCGTAACAATTAAAGTCATTATATATAGATACCACATCAAATTTGTGCTGATGTGACATTAATATAATAAAAGACATCAACTACTTGTTGTTGAAGTATTTTGTTGAATGAATGGATCACTGAATAGTTTCAAGATTTTAAGACTAACCCATTTTTTTAACAGAGGCTAAGGTTTTGGAACTCACTGTAGTTAGGGTTGGATTGTCAATCATTGCTAAACCATAACCCTGATTAAACCTAACAAATAATATAATATATTCAAAATACAATATGCAATACATAAATACACAAAAACATAAATACAATACGTCTACACAAATACAATAGAATACATAAATACAGAAATACAATATAATACATTACACACAATACTAAAATACTGGATAATAAAAATATCTATATGCTTCTGAATTTAATTTTTTAATTTCATTCTTTGCCAAATTTTTAGCACTTAAGATATATTTTATTCTATAAAATTTCCAACCTGACATTTTTAACCATATTTTTTCCCACCTGACATTTTTCCATGTGACTCTACTGGGAAAACTCAAAGATGGCGGCTGATTGTTCTCTACTGATGACGTCACTTTAATGATTACGTCATCGATGCTATCGATGATGCGTTTTCTAGATATTAAATCAAATCATTATATTTTCTGTTACTTTTCATTACAGTATTGACTTAATTCAATGATACAAAAGACAGACATTTAGACAATTAGTGACAGTTTTAACCGAGGGGGGTGGGTGGGTGACTGAGGAGGGGTGGGAGCGGGGAGGGTATTGATGGATGGCATACAGTTTGCTACTAAAAATTTTAAAAAAAATTTAAAAATATTTTGTTATCAACGCATCACCTTTGATCGACAGTAGAAGGGCCGGCTAGGAAGCTCTCTCTTTCCCGGGTCCCTCCCTCCCCTGACACTCTTCCCACAGCCCCTCCCTCCCCCGATCCTCTTCCCCCGGTCCCTCCCTCCCCCGTCTGGTCGTTCAAGACCTCGACCATTCGCTCCTCGTCCAACAGTTGGGCCCTCAAAGCGTTCAGCCGCACCCAGAAACTGTCCGGTTTCATATCAAAATTTGCCATTTGAAAGCAAAAATAAAATATTTTATTGAATATCTATCTTGAAATCTTATATAAATAATATTATAATATCAGTATATAAAATATACCAATATCATATTAGGGTATATAATATTAAAATGATTAGATTGTTTCTGTAGATGTAAGCCCTGCTATAAATTATTATTTTTCAAAATATAGAAAAATGTAGCCATAGATAAATAAATTTAGATTTTATACGGATCCTGCTAGTTATAGGCATAGGCCTATTAAGCATATTTATATGCAAAATTATGGCTAATTGTCAATTCATTTTCAGTTATTTCAAACATTTTTAAGTTAAAAATGGTTAATTTGATTTTTTTTTGTGGTGTTTATTGTTTATTTTGTTTGATTGTAGTATTTTTCATTTTTAATTAAGTTTTGTGTTTTATATTTCTCAGGCAATAAACAGCAAACAGATTGCAGCCTGCTGTCAGCAGCTTACAGCCTGCAGTCAGCAGCTTACAGCCTGCAGTCAGCAGCTTACAGCCTGCAGTCAGCAGCTTACAGCCTGCAGTCAGCAGCTGCAGGGTAACTTCGTCAGTAGCTGCATCAAGTTGCACATACACAGAAAAAGGGGCGTTATTTAAGAATTTTTAATTAGTGGGAATTAAATTTTGCTTTATATATTTCTTTTATAAATATATGTTTATGAATATAAATGTGTTGTATATGCTTATTTAGTACTAAATTACTGAATTAAATTATTTAATTAGTACTAAATTATTTTAACCTTTCATCTAATAAAAGTATTTCGTTACACAATCGAATTTAAACTTATTTAATCAGTATGTTTTTATTATCTTACAATTTCTTATTTCACGATACAACTTGTAATTGCAGTGGGGTGGGGGCATAAATGACCCAATTAATTGAATTGATCTATTTAATTAGTAAATCCTTCATTAATTTCAGGATGAATTAATGTTTACCAGTAAAAATATATTTAATTTTTTTAGGTGGAGGTAATTTTTATTTTATTTTGTCAAGTATGCACAATTGTGCAGCCAGGCTACCGAAAAATCAAGCAGCGGTTAATCTTTGTAAAAAGACGTTCTGTTAGTGTTGTTAAATTCTAGTATTAAACGTATAACACAGTTATCTAAATTAATAATTAAAATGTCAGTTGCTTTTGTTTTGTCAAAAAGTTATTAGTTTCGTTTATAGTCATTGCTTATTTATAAACATCTATATATTTATAATGTCACAGTTAGATAAAAATTTGTGTCTTATTATAACGTGTACATTTTGTATTAATGAATTCTTCTCTTTTTAAAATTATTTTATTTTATTTACTTTTCAATTTGTTTATTATAGCAGCATAAATTCGTGACTAAAAATTACTACAATAAATAGCAAGAATAAATTTGTAAAAGTATAAAAAATGAAACGTGAACAAATAAATAGATAGAATAAAGTTATTAAATTCTATACATTATTTCAAAATAGGTCATTTTAAAAACGAGGAATATTACCCCAGCACCCAGTCGCTAATCAAACTATACGTCACACGCGGGTCACACGCGTGTCAAAAAGTGACACGAACTAAACGCAATATTACACATATTATACTCGACCAATTAAAACAGTTTATTGTACAGTCAATGTACAATAGAAATTAAAATTCTATTTTAAAAAATCTATTAAAAAATAGCTATATTCTGTATATATCTCTCATATAAACATTTCAACCACTCTTCAAGTTTAATACTATAATAAAAAATAAAGAAAATTGTTACATTTTAAGAAATTGTAACGATTTTTATCAAAATATCTCACAAAAACCACAAAAACAATTCAACATTCTAGCCTCTGATTGGCTGCGCTCCTCTAATTCGGATGTAGTACTTATGCTATTTAGACGCGTATTTTTCGCTTGACAAGTTGACACCGTAGCTGCTCATTTAGCTGAAAATTGCGCACAAAAGCTGGGCGGAAAAATAGGGCACAAAAATTGGGCGGAAAGTTCGACAATGATTGAAAAAATGGCTACAAAATGGGTAAAAATTGAATTCATTAAATCATGATCCACCATCTTTCCATCCCTCGCCGCTTCG
This sequence comes from Oconnorella tubifera, assembly GCA_034700105.1. Taxonomy (NCBI): domain Eukaryota; kingdom Metazoa; phylum Annelida; class Clitellata; order Enchytraeida; family Enchytraeidae; genus Oconnorella; species Oconnorella tubifera. Next base: position 7,115 of record JAQIXG010001077.1, on the reverse strand, counting down.
CGCTCAGTTCAACGGGAGATGGGGACGATCGAGACGGCTAGCGTGGGACGACGGGGAGAGCCGATCGAGGGACGACTAGGACGAGAAGGGGGGAGAGAGCGCGAGCGAGGGGCGATATCAACCAACTCATATAATATCAGATCGTATTGTTTTCTTGTAATTTCGTAGATTTTCTTCTTTTTAATGCTGATATGTTATTGCTATAGCATTTTATAACGAAACTGGTAATTATAATTGCTTATTAGTAGTTTAATAGTAATATATTTTTTATGATAATTCGGGATTGCGAAAGAATTCAAAAATACTGTTGTTCCATCGCAGAAATGTTTACGTGAAGAAATATCATTACTCTGTTTGAATTAATGATGACCAGTTCTTATGATCAGTTGATGATCAATGATGGGTAAAACCTTAGTTTAGCGTCGCAAATTAAATCTATTTTCTCAAAACCTTCGGTTAGCGTCGTAAATTAGGGTTAAGGGTTAGGGTTAACCCTAACCCTAATTTACGACGCTAACCTAAGGTTAACAGAAAATGGATTTAATTTACGACGCTAAACTAAGGTTTTACCCAGTGATGCATTGATCTGTAGCTACCTTACGGTAGGAGATCAAGATTGGCAATGATCCGGGGTTCCGAGAAGAAGCAAGAAATACTCTTCTTGCTTTTTCTTTGACATGCAACCATCTAGTAGATATGTAACATATCTAATATAGGTTATCTATACTATATGATCTACTCTATCTGGCTGCCGATAACGCTGCTGGTTTGGCTACCATATGATAGTTACAACTTAAGGTTTTGGCTATCATATGCTAGACATGGTTTAAGGTTATCTGTAGTCTAGAAGAATAAACCAAGTCCATTAAGAGATCTAGTCGTCTGCTGAATAAAATCTTTCAATGTGGCTACAGATAATGCTTCTGGTTTGGCTATCATATGACGGTCCTGGCTTAAGGTTGAATACCTTATGTTGTGTTTATCACATGGTAGCCATGGTCTAAGGTTATCTGTAGTCTAGATACCAAATAGAAGCTTTGTCCATCTGGCTTCCTGCTTATTATTGTTTTCCAATCTGGCTGCTGATAACGCTTCTGGTTTGGCTACCATATGATAGTCACAGCCTAAGGTTTTGGCTGTCATATGGTATCTATGGTCTAAGGTTATCTGTAGTTCAGAATATTAGACCAAGTCCATAAAGATCTGGCTTGTCTGCTGAATAAAGTCATCCTATCTGGCTGTAGATAACGCTTCTGGTTTGGCTACCATATGATAGTTCTGGCCTGAGGTTTTGGCTATCATATTGTAGCCATGGTCTAAGGTTATGTGTAGTCTAGATTCCAAATAGAAGCTTTGTCCATCTGGCTTTCTGGTGATTATTGTTTTCCAATCTGGCTGCAGATGACGCTTCTGGTTTGGCTACCATATGATAGCCACAGCCTAAGGTTGTGGCTATCATATGGTAGCCATGGTCTAAGGTTATCTGTAGTGAAGAATATTAGACCAAGTCCATAAAGATCTGGCTTGTCTGCTGAATAGTCTTTCAATCTGGCTGCCGATAATGCTTCTGGTTTGTCAACCATATGATAGTTCTGGCTTAAAGTTTATACCTTATGTTCTGGCTATCATATGGTAGCCATGGTCTAATGTTATCTGTAGTCCAGATTCTAAAATAGTCAGGAGGTCCCAGTGTCCAATTGGTTTGCCTTTTGAATAAAGGTCAAAGCAGTGTAAAAGTCTAGCGATTATTATGATCTTAAATTACGAGTTACGACCTAAAATGAGGAATAGCAGCCATAGTTTTATTTTTGTTATATTTGCTTTGACTTCTCTTTTATAGGAACAATTCTTTTTTTCTTCTTGTGTATTAGTTTTTCTTAATTTATTCTGGTTGTGTCTGTTTTGTTCTTCAACTTCTATCTGGTGTTTGTTTATAATGCTTTTTGCATTTGTCATTCTGCGTGTATCTTTGTCCTATTGTTTGCATGACTGATTGTGATTGCTGTTGGTTGGTTTCTTTTCTATCATTGGTATTTAGTCTTGTCTAATATTGTACTTGTATCTGTGTTTATACTGTTACTTATATCTCTGTTTTGTTACTTTTTTCGCTTTCGTGGTTCTGCGTTTGATTTTGTCTGTTTTCTAGTCGCTGTGATTGTATCGCACTCCTACCTAGCGCTTATGTCTGTCTGACTGTCTGTGATCTGATGATAAAATCAACTCGACTCAATTCAATTCATGTATGTATTTTTTATAAACTTATACATGAATTTATTGCATTGCATTTTATTTTTATTTTTTATATTTTTAAAATGATTTTTATTTGTATCTTTTTTCAACCAACAAGTTGCTGTCTGTAGTTTGAATACAGTTGAATTGAAAAGAAGATACATATTTGATAGTTTAATCATCATACTAAAGGATGCAACAAGTAGACGCATTATTCGTATATTTAAAATATCAAGACTCGATACTAGCATCTATCGATTGCTAGTATTGAATGTGAACTATTCAGCCATTAACTATATGATTTCATTGAACATTTTGTGCTGATGTGACATTGAATTGTACTTAAATGTTCAGACAATTTTTTGCAGAGTAATTTTATTTTATTCATTAATGCATTTTTTAATTTAATTTGTAAAGAAAATGGTAATATTAAAATTTGTAATTTTTTGTCGCAGTTCAAATCCCAGTCTATCTCTTCTTACCGCTACACCGCTGCGTGTAATGATCAACCATGATCAACAGAACTTTCATCTGCATGATCAAAGATCAACTCCATTTCATCTGCGTTATCACAGATCAACTGTATTTTCATCCACGTGATCAGAGATCAACTCGTAGATCAACTCTATACGCATGTTCCTAAATTGATCAACGCGATCAACTGTTGGTTAACTTCGTTATTAACACGATCAAATATTGCTTATAGATATTATGTCGATCCAACCAGAATTATTTCATATTCTTTGAACGCATTTCTATTTCCTGTATAAATATGTAGAACTTTTTTTAACTTATGAAACCTTTCGATAATTTCCATTGCAAGTTGTTTTAAAAATGTACTCTGTTGTAATTGTGAGAATAATTTCAGTTCTTGTTATAATTATTGCCAATTATATTTTCACAAAATTTAAACTAATTACCACAGAATTATAAATCAGTTAAGTGTTTTATGATAACAATAAAACTGAATAGTAATGTCAAAATTCTACTTGTGTTTAAAATAATCTCAACTTTTCAAAAACAAAATGCAACTTCCACAGTCATACATCACACAGTCTCTAATTATTAATTATAATTATTACTACGTGATTAATTATAATTATTATTTATTATTATTATGTAACATACGAAAGAAAACAATAACTATAACAATAATAAATAACTAGATATACCTTAATTGAGATTAAACATAAAATTACTAAGTAACTGACAGAAGAAATAACTGACATACTAAACATTATTTACTTTCAATTAAATCAAAAGCGATATTTATAAAATAACATTTACATTTTGCAAATATTCATCTGCATATTAATTAATGGAAGAACCAAATTTACATAAATTTGCATAATTAACTTATTTGATCCTATTTTGAACAATATTGCATAAAAAACGACAAAATATATTCACCAATGAGATCTCTTGTTACATTTAAGCGATATAAATAACTAATCAAAATACATCTAGCAGATCTAATGAGAACAATAAATAGGTCAGCGAATGAGATCAATCGTTATACACTTAATTTACAATACGAACTAATGAGAATCATCGTTACAAAATGTAACGTAATATTTATACAGAAAAAGATATTGATCGTATAAAACAAATTTATTAATAAAACGACACAACAATGAGAGGTTTTGAAAACCAACCGACCGCCCGGCACAACAATAAGACGTTCCTTAGACATGTAATTTAATTAGACCAATCACAGAAAGCGTTACAATTCAATCAGCCAAAGAAGATAAAGATTACAATCAACTAGCCAATAAGGAAAAGGATTACATTTTTAGAGATAAAAATTTACAACATTTGATTTAAAATTGGCCAATCACATCGTTTCGATACAGGATACAGACAACAAGTGACGAGTAAACAGACAGCCAATGACAGCAGACGTTACGTTTAGACAGCCAATCATGACTAGCGATACATTTCAAATTTAAAAGACTAGTAGACAATAAAATGTAATTAAATAATGTGAAATAATGTTGCGTAAAATTACCTAATTACAAATAAGTACGCAATAAATAAATGTGAGTATAATTAAAACGAAATAAAATGATTAAAAATCACACAAAAAAACAACAAAAACTGCAAAAATGCAAACAAAATGATATGAACTGGAACTCAAAAAATCACTCAAAACCGAAATAAATAATTCAATAACATAAAACAACACTAAACGTAATAATTAAACGCTAATATTAAAAAAAAATAATATGATAAAAATCTATCAAATATATATTTTATAAATATATTTTAAAGTATTTTTCATTCCCCCTTAAAATATTCAACCAATCTTTTCAAAAATCGACCCCCACTAAAATCCCAACATTAAAAATCACACTCTCCTTAAACTTCAAACGATCCAGCCTGAGCCGTAAACAAATCATGATACAACAAAAACTGCTGAGCATTCAGTGGCACCCCCAACCTCCCCACCTTCCCTGCCAGCCCTCCCCCCATCATCCCCCTAACCCTCTCCCTCGCCAGGTACCTCAGTTTCCCCGGGGCACCCCTTACCCCCCGCACAAGCCCCCTCAAAATCTCAAATCTATCCTCCGGGATCCAACCCCAACCCCCCATGTCAACAGCGGAATCAAAAAGGGAGCAAATTGGAGTGACGTCGCATCGGGCCCGTATCAAGAGCTCCGCAATGTCCCAAGCGCGAGAGAATAATGCGTAGAGCACTGGGGAGCAGCGGAGCTCACAGAGCCCTTCATCGTAAGGTCGTAGATCATCAGAGGAGCCATTTTTCGTAGTCGAATCATTTTTATTAAACGGCGCGTTTTTATTAAATGACGATGAATCTAGTTTCGTGATATTTAGGTTATCTAAAGTTGTTGTGATGTTTTTGTTATCAATTGATGAGTTTGTTGTGGTGTTTTTGTTCGCAGATGAGGTTGTGATGTTTTTATTATCAGTTGTAGAGTTGATTGTGAAATTTTTGTTATCGGTTAATTTTTCGTTTTCGTTACTTTGGATATTTTTTGAATTCAAGATGGCCGGGTTTTCGTTTTGGTTTTCGAGATCGCGAGATCTAGCTGTGATATTGCAGGAAATAAGATGAATGTCAGCCGTAGTCACTATGACAACGCCTTCTAAGTTGATGTCGCAATTAGCATCGAGTAGATACCTGTGACGTTTTAGTTTCGAATTAAATTTTTATCAGTTTCAGTTTCGGATTAAGATCAATCAATTTTATTATCCAAATTATCAGAAACACTTATTCGTTTAACTAAAACAACACAAGTTTCAAAAGTCCTAAATCATCATTCCATAAACATTTCATAACAAAAATAACACAAGTTTTACAACTACAACCATTAAGTTAACGCTTTCGTTAACCAAAAATATCACAAATTACAAATTAACTTTTTATTCTAATAACTAAAACGACGACGTTACCTAAGCATCCTAACGCTATTCAAAGAAATAGCGATCAGCAGGGGGGTGCTAGCGGGCACCACGTCCCCATTATGGGTCAATCTGGAGGAGCATGAGTCCGGTGATGCCCCCGCTTGCAAGAGCTGCTTCACAGCGTGGGGGGCACAAGCTCTCACTGCCACGTGCAGGGCCCTCCAGCCCTCTGGGGTGGCAAGATCGGGGCAAGCGCCCCATGGAGGGGAGAGAAAGAGCTCCACGATATCAGAACGACGGCTGGAGCAAGCAACCATGAGTGGAGTGGCTCCAAGATTGGCTCTGATGTTCACCTAAAAGTACCTATGGTTGTACATTTCTGCCTACTACAGATATAACTTTAAGTTTAATATAAGTATCGAATCAGCAATGAGCTTCACTTCGAATTCTTAAATTTCAGCTTAAATAAGAGAATTCTTATTTTAGTTCGTTATGATTCATATCAGATTATAATTTGCAATTATTTAACTAATTATATTTATTTGTGTTTTTATTATCTGCTTTTTGCAAGTAACATAAATATAAATATATATATTAGATGAGAATTATAATGATAAAAAAAAATTCTTTCCACCTCAATGCCTTTTTCGAGCAAAAGTTCCGAGACCCTCCTGTAGCCCGCGCACGCAGCCCAATGCAAGGCTGTCAGCCCATCAGTGTCCACAGCCCGCCAGTCAGCCCCTAGCTCTAGCAGGTAGCAAGCTATAGCCTCATCGTGTCCGCAGGCCAATAGGAATGGAGTACGGCTCTGGGGGACGTCCCTCGCTTCTAGTCTAGAATTATAAAAAAATTACAAACAATGATCAAAATTTTGCTGATTCGAAGCAGACAGGTAAAGAGACAGACATACATACAGACATACTGAGAGATACACACACAGAGATATAGATATACATAGAGACATACAGATATAGTGATTGATATGTACATACATACATACACACAAATAGATATACTTGTGCATGTCCTATCCACTCATGGATAGGACATGCACAGATATATATAGACAGATAGAAGGAAAAAAGCAAAACAAAAAGTTAAACAACCACACAGACAGATAGTTACAGACAGACAGTTACAGACAGATAGAAAGAAAGACAGACAGACAGATTATTAAAATAATATAATAAGAAACATTATAAAGAATAACCTTTAAATTATTTACATATAAATGCATAATAAAAGCAAAGAACAGCCCACCTAGCGTCTAAACTAGCCAACAAAAGCTTCACATTATCCAGTCTCCTACTCCTTACAGCCTTAAACAATGCCAAGTCCATCATACCTCTTCTCTCCTCCTCCGAATACTTCCCCCCTCCCACCCCCCCTGCTGCCCCCCCCAGGGCCTCCAGCACTTCAGGCCTCCCCTCCTGGACCACGTACATAAAGGGACTGTCTAGGAACCCGTGTCGACCGTACTGTCCCTCAAAAGGGTCCAGACCTAATTCTTCTATTAGAGG